>JARHVA010000462.1:3125000-3210000 GCA_037957365.1 Torreya grandis
CTTGACTTATGTAATCACCTGACTACATTATGCAGTTGCTTGACTGCTCAAATAACTACATAACATAGTACCTCACTGCATCCTATGGTCATCTGACTATAGAGTGTAGTCATCTGAAAACATGGTGCAATCATTTGACTACATACTATAATTGTCACCAAGATGGCCCCTCTAATTGCTATTTAGGCCATTCATGCAACCCATTTTCCTCTTTTTAGTTTTTTTCTCCATCTATCCTTACTCTCCATCCTCACCTAATTTTCAAAATCAATGTCTTTAACATCCACACCTTCCCAATACTCTTCTGGTACAGGTTTCAATATCGATTCCTCCAAACAATAATTCAAAAATATCATGTCCATTGGCATCCTATGACTTCTTGAACATGATGATAGATACATGGATTAGATCAACGAATGCAACTTTAAATGCATTGTTTACATGTCATAATATAAAATAGAAACTCATCTTCTAAATTATCTATTATTAAACTTCAATAGTTTTACATCAAAATTTACTCTTCACTTGATCTCCCATTCTATTTCATTTGGAATCACTTCAAAGGACATCCATAGATTAACATGGTTGTCATACAAGGATGTGAATGAGGTCACAATTAAGGTAATGTCAATTGATGATGATAAGAAATATTTAGAATCTATTTGTGCACTATAAGTAGATGGTATTATGTTTTTCATTTTACAATTAATCAATTATTAGACTTGTGTTACATCTATTTGTCATAATTTATTAACGTGTTAATGTAATTTTTCATTACAATTCCCCAAATTCATGGTGGAATGGGACTTAAAGTTGAAGTGATGAAAAATCATTTTTTGTTTGGAATGATTAAACTATTCCAAACTAGATTTGTATTGCAAGGAAGGTTTTCAGACATTCCTTACTGGGAAGTTATTTATATTATATATACTCTCAACAGTTAACAATTCAATTGATGTTCATTCCTTTTAAATAAAATTAGGGATGATGCAAATTCTACCTTTCAAACTAAAAACTCTACATGTTCTTTTACAATTTTTTTAATCACATTATACAATGAGTCTTTTTATGACTTGTAAGCTATACCTATTCTAACATCTCTTCATCACTAAATGTTTATCAAATCACTCTCCTTGGATGACCAAGAGGGTAAGTTACATTTCACTATTACTATTTTCAAATAATTAAATAACTAATGATTTTTTTAAGCTAAAAATATTCTCATTATTTCTTTTAGAAATATTATCTCTTGTTATTTCAATAAGAAATGTAACAATAAAGGGTCATCCACCCTTGAGGCAACTGTGGCTACAAACATGGAGGGTGACATAAAATCATCTCTAGTACAGGCATTATAAAGAAAAAAATGCATGTGGAGTTTGATATTAGCTCTAGTTATTACTCAACCTTCCCCTTGTGTTGTTAGTATAATTTGATACATAGTCTCAACATTGATTTAATTGACAAAAATAAGTTTATCATTATCATTATTAAAATATATTTTCTTTTTACTATAGTACAGTCTATAGTGTAACCAACATTGGTTGTAACTTCCAAAGTTAATTTTTAACTGATATAACAAGGTGCATAAATTTATTCAATGTTTTTATTTATGGTCAAATAGATTATGATTGGAACATATGGAATTAATAGTGATAATAAAAGATTGATATTTTTTAATTTTAAATCCAATTTACAGGTCTTTCTTCCTCTCCTTCTCAAAGGAGAAATTTCCAATTACAATCACCTTCGCCACCACCCTGTCCTCTAAATAAAATAATAGGGAAACATTTAAAATTTATAGTAGAGGGTGGGGTAACATTATAGTTTTCATGATCAAAGTTTACAAACTTTTCGATTGGTGGTCTCCCTAATATTTTGGGAACCATCGCATTTCTTTAAAATATTAATCTTGGTGAGGATTTTTTGGGGATTAATAGTAGAACCTTCATGCCATCTTTTAAACCTCATTATATAATCCATGGAGCCCATCCAATAGAGCAATCATAACCTCAGTATTCACCTAATAGTCTACCTACAAGAGACACCCTTGAGGAGACTCCATAAGATGATGACCAATGCACTTTTTTCTAGTTTCTAATTTATTGGAAGATAATACTAAGGCCTTTGTTAATGAATGTATTATTAGTAAATTTGATGAATTAAAAACATGAGTGTATAGGGAAAAAGTATTGATACATGAGCATTTTCACAACCACAACTAACGTGATAAATTGTATGCAATGGTTAAACATCAGCTTGTAAAAACTAATGTTTTATTTAACTAGGTAGTTCCTATTACTATTATAGGGAGTAAATAATTTAATGATAATGTTTTTTATATAATTTTAAATATGCTCAAGAATTTGAACATAGAATGCCAAGCATACTACAATAAATAGAGCAAAAATAAAAGCCTCATGAATATTGTGAACACAGAAAAAGAAAAATCTATGGTAAGTTTCTATTTATTATTTTTTCAAGAAAATTTCTTTTATAATTTTTTACTAATTACATTTTTTTCTCATTTATATTAAAAATATAATAATTTGAAGAATCAAGTTGTTCTTGACATGCATTTGAAGAGTGCACACAAAAATATATCTACAGCCAAGGAAAACTTATTTTAATGAACAATTAGAATAATATATTGAAAAAAATCATTAAATAATATAGCTTACACCTTGAAATATTGTTTAAATAAAAAGGACCCTTCCTTGCTATCATCTAGAGAAGTTACTGCATATGAAAGGGTAAGTCTTGAAAATATCAATACCGCAAGAAAAAATCTTACTAATTAAGGGATCCTTTTAGAGGCCACTATTTCTAGCTAAATGGATGCTCACGTTGGTCAAGGATGGTGATAGACACCCAAGTGTCTAAAAAATAATGAAATTTCTATTTGGTAATGTATTTTTGTTTTATGATATTAGTGGTATTTGGCATTGTATTCTATTTTTGTTTTGAAAAACAATGAAATTTCTATTTTATTTGATCCTAAACAATATATTCTATAATTTTGGCGTCCATATTCATATTGTTTATTTATATGGATGTACATGGTATTTTTTATTTGAATTTAAAAAAATGTTTTAAAACTTTGGAATTTCAGTGGGCGATTATACAATAAAGTCTGATAAATCAATACAATTTTCAATTGGTTTATTGCAAGGTTCAATAATATTTATTTTGATTTAATAATGTAAATTTTGTTTAAAGGTGTAAAAATGGAAAAGAAAATAATACATCAAATATTCTTTTTTTAGAACTTACTATTTTAGAGTGCTATAGATTAAAATTAAAAATTATGTGCAAAATTAAAAAATCCATAAATGGAAAATACTAATAAATAAATCAATTATAAACATAAAATATTGTTAAATAAATCAAGTATAAATAGAAAATACTATTAAATAAACAAAATATATTTATCACATGACTACATTTAACTCAAATAGATTTCAAATACATACAAACTAAAATTCATCTATCTTCCATGACCTTCCAGTTGTTTATGTACTTCTCTTCTTTCACACAAAATTTTTAGTGCTTTTTTCAACTGAGGATTGTGTTGGCTAAGTAGAAATCTCATCTGGTGGTGTTGAGTACTTATTATTGGCATCCATGATGATATCCTCTAGTTTCCTTTTCCTTGAATTTTGTGAGGGCATTTCATACCTAAGGATGTCTTCCAATGGAGACATATCTTCAAAAGGGTTATTAATGGATTATGTTCATTGGATATAGATCTTATAATTATTATTAAAAATTGGTCCTTAATATAAAAGTGTAAATAATTAACAATACAATAAATCATATAATATTTAGTACCTTTGTTTGAAATTTGATATCCAAGGAGATCTTTAAGTGGAGGCATATATTCAAAACTATTATCATTTGGGTTCTTCATGCAAAATGGTTTTAGATTAATTATTTATAAATTTTGTAACAAAAGTGCAAATAAATAATGGAATAGTATATCAAATAATATGTTTGATCATATTATCATTAGATTATGCATGCAAAATGGCTGTAGACATTAATTATTATTGGACCCTAATAGTAATGAATAAGTAATAACAATTTATAAATTAATATTTATACATGTGTTTTCCCTTTGGTTGAAATGAGATAACATGTTTTTATATTTTTTAAATTTACGTGATGCCTTAACATTCTCTGACTATACAATAATTCCATCTAATTACATAATACAATCATGAGACTACATATTGTAGTCATCTAATTACATTCTGTAGTCATCTAATTATACTATGTAGTCATCCAACTACATGATGCATTCATCTAAATAAATGGAATAGTCATATGATTGCATCTTATAGTCATGTGATCACATCTTATAGTCATCTAACTATGCCATGTATTTATTTGATTTTTCCTTGTAGTCATTCAACTACATACTACAACTGTCTGATTACATGGCACAGTCATCTGCCTACATATCATAGACATCTAATTGTATGGCACAATCATCTAATAATTAAGTATGATGCCTATTTTTTATCATCAAACACCTTCTTATTGTCATCCATCACCTTATTTCTATCATCTGTCATGTGGTTACTATCGCTCAACTGCTAGTTATAGAAGCATGACAACGGATACCAACACTTGAGTTAATTTGTACTCAAGGAGCGAATTACATATATATAATGGTGAATTCCCTTGGATTGGATTTATTAGAAACAAAAATATACATTTATAAGGGGAAATTTATCTTAAAAAGTAGGTGAGCTGACCCTTAAATTTAAATTATATCATAAAATTTAGGTGATCCCATGTTATCAACTAACCCACAAAATTGCCAAATATCGACTTTAAAAAATGGAATATTCAAGAATTAATGCATATTAACCACTAGAAAAAACCCTGCTTGTTATGACATTTATAGTTAAGAATAATGAAAAAATATTAACCAACGTTCATCTACATCAACTTTAAATATATTGATAATCCATAAAATGGAAGGGAGACTTCTATAAGAAAATTAAATCCATTCCATTTTTCTATAAGCCATAAGATTATACCACACAAAAATATAAAGGATTGTAGTATAATTTAGAACCTAACATATCATTAATTTAATTAGGTGACTCCTTGACACAAAAGATCATAATTGGATGAATCGAATCAATGAGTAGAAGGAATGGTTCCCTATGCAAAAAAATAGTGTTTGCACAATAAATTTAACACCAAAAGATAAATATATAAATTTCATTGATTAAATTTATTAATTATGGGTTAAATTTATTACCCTCTCACCATTTTATATAGACCACCACCTTGCTACCAAAAAACATGTATTAAATAGGTAAATGAAATCATATTCACCCTCCAACATGGAATGTGAACCATCAATTAGGTATGAAATACACTCAATCTAACAAGTGAACACCTATCAACATAAATATCTTCTTCAATCCCATTTCCTATTCTTGACCTCTCGTGGACATGACTATCTAGATTAAATTAAATTAAAATATATATATACTAGATAATAAAGGAATAGGTGCCCTTACCAGGTAGTACAAAAGGATCTAATAAGCAAATTAGAACAAGAAAGACATAAAACATCTTTAAGATAACAAAAGGTGAAAAATAAAAATACCAAAAAGCCAAACAACCACAAAGTAACCAACCCACCATACAATCATAATGAACATAGATAAAAATTTCTATAACTACTTCATAAGATGACTTTAAACTAAAATCTAAAAACTCAAACTAGATCAGACCATGGGAGCATGGAGGAAGATCCTCAAATAAGAAATATGTACATAAACCTCTTGAATTGTAACCCCATAAAACACATATAAACTTGAAGAATAGAATGATAAAAAAGTTATTGGATCCATTTGTAATAATTAATAGCTATTGCAACCAAAATGTACAGAATGTTCACATGAAGTTATTTTTTAGATACTTATAAAGGGATGACTCACAATAATCTTGGGAAAAATAAATATTTTTAAATAAAGGGATGACTTAAAAAATATTATGAATGATTGAATTAAGTTGCTACTGGTCAGTTCTACCTACTTTGAGAATGTCAATGATCAAAATAGAATCATCTTCAACATTTAATTTTATAAAACTTGAGTCAACAACAATTCTCATGCCTCTAAGAAAACTTGAACTTGAATGAAATTATTTGATGCCATGCGATATTAAATACATAATAGGAAAGTACTTATCTAAGATTATTTCTATAGATACCTCCACCTCCCAAGAGACTTGGGTCTCCTTTACAATATTTAACAATGTTAATCTTAGTAAAGTTGTCACTCGGGGGTTTCCAATAATTTTACCTTTGGTTGATTTGAGAAGGAAGGTTGAAGTTGTTTACTAATTATTTACATTTTAAAAGAATATGGTAATCTTCTCCAAAGAGGGGGCTGGACTATTAACTTAAAAACTCTTGACTAAGTGTCTATATTTTAGAGTTAGGTCTTTTGAGAAAAAAATTCTAAAAACTCTAATGTCTCTATCCCACCATAAGCTTCATAGAATCAAAGATGGGGTCATTTCCCAAATGTATCTCACTTGAACCCCACCCTCCTTAGTCCAATTTAATCAATAATTTATGAATAGAACACATAACCACCAAAAATTTATTCATTTTATGAAAGAACCAATGGAAACTTATCTAGGAAAAGCTATAGTGGAGGAGGGCATGGTCTAGGGATTCTGAATTATCCTTACAAAAGATGCACCATGATGGTGCTTAAAATCCAATCCTTTGAAATATGTCCCAAAAAATATTTTTTTTCTTCATGGTTGTCCACATGTTTACATAAGCCTTAGGAAGCCCCCTAAGGATCCATAATTTTTCCATTGTATAAGTTGGGGATTAATATGCGAGATTAAGTTATTATAGACATGTTTCATATAAAAACTACCTAAGACATATTTATTCCATTTAATAGCATCACTCTCCTCCAAAATGTTGATATGATGAGAATTCAGTAAACTTTTGAAATAAATGAGAAGATTAACAAGATGATTGGCAACCATAAGGATCATTTTTTACAACTTCTTTGAAGGCCCCAAACACGCTAATTTTTATCCTAGTAATTGTAAACTAGGGGTCTCCAAATATTTGAGAAGTAATCTTCTAGAATGTTGAAAGAAGGATGATTGTTGAGGGGACCCACATTAGTCTAAGCATCCTTCTAGAGATTCAAATATATCCCATTATTGATATCCCAATAAAGGGAGTTAGAATTTAAGGATCTACATTTCCAAAGGAATTTACACTTATGCGACCCATACATAGAGTGATGTATGGTTAAAATATGTGTAGGATCCTCTGCATTATCAAAGCACTTTCTTTGTAGCAAGATACTCCAAATTTTGTGTTTGTCTTGATAAATTCTCTATAGAAATTTGTCTTATTTTTTGATCAAATATCAAAAGGGACCCCCCCAAGTATTTACTAGGAAGACAACTTATGGGTAAGCCAAGGATTTTCTCCTTTTTGCTTTTGGGTAAATAAGTATGGAGGAGAAAGATACTTGATTTTTGGAGGTCAACCACCTGTCCCAAGGCTTGTTGATACTATTAAATGATTCTATTTATAATCCTAGCTTATTGAAGATGAGTCAGATTACCTAGAATTATATCATCCATGAACTACCCATCAAAAACATTTATGTCCTCAGCAATGTTGATTTTGCTAATGACATTAAAAGATTCAACCTTTGAGAAAGCTCTTCCCAGAGTTTTAATGTTGATAAATTATTCACGACGCATGTTAATTCTATCAAATCATACTTTGTTTGGGAACAGTTGTTGACTTTAAACATGATTTTGTATCATGTAATAATTTAGGTGGTAACTAAAAATTAGGTTTTATTTTAAATTTGTAGAAAAAGTTGACAAAGAACATTGATTCAAAGCTCCAAGAGTACAATAAACATGGCACATAAGCTTAAGGAAATTAAAAAGTCATTTACAAATTATAAACTTAACTATTAGTTATGTTCATGACCTATTAAATTTTCATACTATGAAGTATTGTGAAAATACCTACTCAAAAAAAAAATAGTGGCTCAACTATAAAATTCTCCATCAAATCACATAAACATGACCCGCTTATATTATTATAAGATTGTATTGAATCACAATCTATTAATCTATGCACACACCTTTAGTAAATGATGACTTCCTATGAATATAGTATCATTTCTAAGTATTCACTTAAAAATAAGAAAAAATAAAAAAAAGTAGTCCAATATAGAGGTTCTCACCTCTGAATAAGAAATGAAATGAAATGGATTTAATTACATCTATGAGATTGAATGGTCTATTGGGCCACCAAATGAAGAGGCCCACCACTTAGAAGAATGGTGTAAAGTGAAAAAACATAAAGTGAGGAGATCCACCACTTATAAAAATGGTTGAAAGTTGGGAAAGTAAATGAAATAATTCAAATGCCATCTCTTTCATATTGAAGGCTGACATCTCACATGCATACCCTACAAGTGCCATTCACTATCCCAAAAATTAGAAGAATGGTGGAAATTTAGGAAAGTAAATGAAACAAATGGAATTCCATCTCTTTCATACCAAAGACTAATATATCACATGTGTACACTACAAGTACCATTCACTATCCCAAAAATTTCTAACATTGATAAAAATGTGGTTCTCACCTCTAGACAAGAGTGTGATAGAATGTAATTCACTAGAGTGATAAAACATAAAATAAGTAGGTCCACCAATTAGAATAATGGTGGAACATTGTGAAAGCAAAGAAAACACTAGAATGCCATCTCTTTTATACCGAAGAGTTCCATCTCCCATGCATTTTATGTGGGCTCCCATTTACAAGTTAGCATTCATTTTTTTCCATGAACATAGTTAAAATCAATGCCAATTTTCAAAACCTTAATTGAAAATACTTTTCATGTGATCAACCTATAAAATTAATTGTATAATCTTATTTAGTATTCATATCTCAAATAACATTATTTAAACATCACTGGGTGATACAATAATTATAAAATCTAAGAGATCATGTCTTGTGTCTATGTACTTCCTAACTCTATTCTTATATGGTTTTACTCCTAAGATGCTAAATTACAGAGAATGTAAGTATACATTATTATATAGTGAAGGAAGATGAAATGTCAGTTGCAATGTTACTATAATTGGTAATAAATGCTTCATAACTAAAAAGTATAATGCCATCACTAACTACCATTACTTATGAGTTGCACCTTACAGTAATAACACTAAAGGAGCTATGAGGTAATGAAGGAGTGGAATTATATTGAAAAAATTAGCACATAGGTGAATAAACCATTACCCACACTGTTGACATTACTTCAAGATTTGATATATAACAATAGTAATGTTTAGTAAGATATAGTGACCCAAATCCACTTGAATCAATCACCCCTCCTTGAAGAGTAATGGTCCCCATTATGTGGAGTTGTAGAATAAGATGTGGAAATAAATTAGAAACTAGTATTTATATAAAACAATTTCCTTAGGAAGGTGCTAAACATGGGATATACTAAGGGGGGGGTGAATCAATATATCATATATCTTATAAAACTTTCCCTTAATCAAATTTCACTTAACCAAACATTCAAGATATGAAATAAAATTGAAACAATAAACACCACACAAGATAGAGAGAGACACCAGATATAATGTGGAAACCCACTGTGGGAAAAACCATAAAGAACAATATCAAGTATATGAATGAGCACCAAATCAAACAATATTCACAAGCACCAACTTATAGGAGAACCAACTCCTTTTTTGAGCACCAACACAATAGCTATTCGTGAGCACCAACCCCTTTGCTGAGCACCAACACTGCAACAATTCATGAGCACCAACCCATAGGAGCACCAACCCCTTTGATGAGCACCAACACATCAATAATTAATGATCACCAACCCACAGGAGCACCAACCCCTTTGCTGAGCACCAACACAATAATAATTCGTGAGCACCAACCCCTTTGTGTATACCACACAACTATCTCTTAATGTTGCTATCTCAACAAATGACATTTCATTTCAACATCTCTTTCCTCTCTCTCACATTTGCTCTTATAATCTAGATATAACAAATACAAATCATATTCATCTCTCACAAATGCTCTTCTAAGCTAGATATTTCTATCTCAAATCAAACTCTTTCTCTCATATTACAAATGGCTTCTCAAGCCTTTATTTATAGATTTTCAAATGACCTTTGGACTTCCCCCTTTGTGACCCTTCAATCCTCATGGAAAATGGCACCAAACTTGTATGACCCTTCATATGTTTGCCTTTGACAATTCATGTGGTGACCCTTCATGAGCAAAAACGTCCTTCCCTCTTTTGTCCTTATCTTGGTGACTTTTTGTATTCCTCAAAGTGTCTCTTAATGAGAAATTACACCCTTCCTATTTTGTCTTCACTTGGTGACTCTTGGAATTCCCCAAGATGACTCTTCATGGGAAAATGCATCCCATCCTTCTTTTGTCTTTACCTTGTGGCTCTTTGACTTCTCCATGGGCCCTTTTTTTGTCTTATATGCAACCAAAAATATATTCATTAATATTAAATAAATATTAACATACATTAGCCAAGATATAACTATTACAAACATCATTAAATGCAATGGGGCCTTTATCACCAATAATGCTAGACTTTTGACATCAATGACAATATTTACAACAATCTTCCCCTTTGCCATTGATGGCAACCTCAATCTTGAAATTGCCATATCCTATCACCTGCACATCTTGTTATCTAAAAACATACATTAACTCCCCTTTATTGTAGAAACTTATACCTATTCCATGTACCTATTTTTGCACCTGTACCTATACCCTTTATTCTCCCCCTTTGACATCAATGGCAAAGGGCCTACTTGGAGCTAACACTTAGCTCCCCCTCAACTGATGCTAAACATCAATGGTAGGAAGTAATAGAAATTACTCCCAACTTCTCTTGTAGATATTTGAATGTGTCCTTTGATCATGCCTTTGAGAAGATATCTGACAATACATACACATTGTTCCCTTTTCTTTGAGCATCTACAATCAGCTCATTTGAATCTTTTCTTCTAATCTCACAATCTTCTACATGAAACTTTAATGTGTATCCTTGATCACATATTTGACTAACACTCAATAGATTATGATTAAGACCTTTTACATACAAAACATTCTTAGTCTTAATTCTACCATAATCCAAACTCAAAGTACCTTTTCTGGCTATCCTAGCAGTGGTTTTATCTCCGAATCTCACTATGCCACCATTGATCTTCTTTAGAGTTATGAATTTTATTTTATCTCTTATAATATGCCTCGAACATCCACTATCAATGAACCATGGCTGATCTTCATTTCTTACATGCAAAGCTGTTTGCACCAACATAGAATCTTCAGGTTGTTTCTTCTACCATGAACGTTTCTAAACCTTCTTCCTGATGAATGGAACTTTGAAACTCTGATCCTTCTTCTTGATGAATGGAGCTTTGAAAATTTGATCCTTCTTGACTGAATCGAACATGCTTCTACAATACCAAGCTATGTGTCTGAAGTTATTACACTTGTAGCATACTATGGTCTCTTCATCAAAGCTTGATGGAGGAGCAAAAGAGTTGTGACTTCTTCTTGACTCTACTTGACTTTCCTTCTTATTTCTGAAACTATTAGCTCTTTTTCTACATTCTAATTTCTTGTGACCATATCCATTACAATAAAAACAATAGCCATAAAAATAAGACCTGTCTATATATCTTTGACCTGATTGCCTTTTGTAGCTTTGTTCCTTCTAGCCTTCTCTATTTGAAATGTCCTCTGTATTCTTCACTTCTCCCCTTTTTGTTTCCTCTTTTTTTAAGAGCTTCAGCATAACTCTTTTTCTTTTCAAATATGATACCTGTCTTATATGAATTTACCTTTTGGCTCTCTAATATCTTATTCAATATGTTAGTGCTATCCTCAAATTTTGAGTCACTAACTACTTTATCATTGACTTCTTTCTTAATATCTTCTTTTAAAGAGGCAATTTCAATAACATACCTTTCACATTATTTTCTTGCTATTTCTAACTATGCTGTTAGATCTTCTTCATTCTTCTTGGCTTCTTCAAAGTGTGCTTGTATATCTTCAATCATTTCCTTTGACTCTTGTTCATTTTTATCGATTTGGCACTTTAATCTTTGATTCTTCTTCTCAATATATTTTAACTCTTCTAGGGCACAAATGAGTTCTCCTTCTAGATCCACTTCAGCTTCATCCTCTTCTTCTTCTTGATCATCTTCATGTATGGCCATGAATAGAATATCTTCTTCTGAATCACTGATTCCACTATCTTCGGCTGAACTAGGATCCTTAGAATACAGGCTCTTCTTCTCAAATCCCTTCTTGGATTTTCCTTTGAAATTATTCTTGTATGTAGAATTTTCTTCATCATCATCATCATTACCCTTATTCAAGAATTTAGCTAAAAAATGTCCAATCTTTCCACAATTAAAACATTTAAAAGGTAATTTTCCTTGATATTTACCTGTTCCTCTTTTTGGTTTGCAAATGAAAAGTGCTCCATTGTCATCTTCATCATCACTAGAACTATCACTTGATTCTTGAATCTTAACTTTCTCTTACTTTGATGTCTTGAAAGCTGCTTCTCTCTTTGAAGGTTTATCTTGTTCTGTCTGCATCTCATATGCCATGAGAATACCATGAAACTTATCCATCTTTAGCTTGGCTAAGTTCTTCATCTCCTCGATTGCCGAAACCTTTACATCATATCTCATTGGTAGAGATCTAAAAACCTTTTGTACCACCGTTAACTCTTCCAACATTTCTCCAAGACCTTGAATTTGATTTATGATTTGATCAACTCAAAAAAGATAACTTGCTATATCTTCTTTTTCTTCCATCTTCAAAATTTCAAACTGTCTTCTAAAAGTCTAAAGCTTAGCTTACTAAACCTTTCCATCACCTTTGTCAATATTATCAAGTTTTACCCAAGTTTCATGAGCAGATTTACATTGCATAACTTTAACAAATTTAGATTCACATAAACCACATAAAATAACATTTAAAGCTTTAGCATTACATTCACTTGCCTTCTTTTCTACTAGAGTAATTGCAGGTGTCTGTGGCTCTTCATATTCCTCCACCACTGCTTTCCATATGTCAAATCCAAGGGCCATCAAATAAGTCATCATTCTTATGCTCCAAAAATTATAATTCATCCCATCAAACAAAGGGGATTTATTTGTAGAAAATCCTTCATGTAATCTAGCCATCGTGTTTTCTTGATCTACCTTCAAGCTATAAAACTTTTCAAAAGGAACCTTCTCTGATACCAATTGTTAAGCATGGGATATACTAAGGGGGGGTGAATTAGTATATCATATATCTTATAAAACTTTCCCTTAATCAAATTCCACTTAACTAAACATTCAAGATATGCAATAAAAATGAAACAATAAACACCACACAAGATAGAGAGAGACACTAGATATAACGTGGAAACCCAATGTGGGAAAAAACATGAAGAAAAATCTCAAGTATATGAATGAGCACCAAATTGTAGGAGCACCAACCCCTTTGCTGAGCACCAACATAGCAACTATTCATGAGCACCAACCCATAAGAGCACCAACCCCTTTGCTGAGCACCAACACAACAACAATTCATGAGCACCAACCCACAGGAGCACCAACCCCTTTCCTGAGCACCAACCCATAAGAGCACCAACCCCTTTACTGAGCACCAACATAGCAACAATTTGTGAGCACCAACCCACAGGAGCACCAACCCCTTTGTGTATACCACACAACTATCTCTTAATGTTTCTATCTCAACAAATGATAGTTCATTACAACATCTCTTTCTTCTCTCTCACCTTTTCTCTTCTAAGCTAGATATAACAAATACAAATCATATTCATCTCTCACAAATGCTCTTCTAAGCTAGATATATCTATCTCAAATCAAACTCTTTCTCTGATATTACAAATGGCTTCTCAAGCCTTTATTTTTAGATTTCCAAATGACCTTTGGCCTTCCCCCTTTGTGACCCTTCAATCCTCATGGAAAATGGTCCCAAACTTGTATGACCCTTCATATCCTTGCCTTTGAAAAGTCATGTGGTCACCCTTCATGAGAAAAAACATCCTTCCCTCTTTTGTCCTTCTCTTGGTGACTTTTTGTATTCCTCAAAGTGTCCCTTCATGAGAAATTGTGCCCTTGCTCTTTTGTCTTCACTTGGTGACTCTTAGAATTCCTCAAGATGACTCTTCATGGGAAAATACGTCCCATTCTTCTTTTGTCTTTACCCCATGGCTCTTTGACTTCTCCATGGACCCTTCTTTTATCTTATATGCAACCAAAAATATATTCATTAATATTAAATAATTATTAACACACATTAGCCAAGATATAACTATTACAAACATCATTAAATACAATGGGGCCTTTATCACCAATAATGCTAGACCTTTGACATCAATGACAATATTTCCAACAGAAGGCACTTGACTTGATTTGGTGATTTGGAGGAGAATGATCTCTTGTTATTGTGTTCATTTGACCTGAGCATCAATGACTTAATCTTATTTTGCTAGAATACTACAATCTAGATTGATTTTCATTTATTGAAGAGTCTCCATAGTATCTAAAGTATACAATGGGGGTGGAAAGTAATGGCATAAAAAGGGTAAAACACAATCCTTAGAATAGTGAAATGTTAAATCCAACCATTATCCTAGAAAGGGTAAATCAACGTAGCTGGGGTATCTACATTATAATAGTGAAATGTCATGAAATGTCATCAACAAAGCTAATAAGGATGAAATAGTGTCCACAATGAGCTAATCATAGTACACCATTGCAATTAAAGATCACAAAAAAAATCAAATGGTGTAACCCAATCATGGGTGGCACTTCACATTAATATATGACTGTCTCAAACATTATACTATTTTCTCTCATATAGTTTTAATTAAAAAATATACTAAAGGATTGTAAACTCCTTTTAATAATTACATGAAGGAAATATTAAAGATGATCATATTAAAATATGGCATTATAATCATCAAATTTAGTATTTCAATAATAATTTAAGCTAAATTTTATGTGGAGATATGATCACCACACACACACACACACACACACACACACACACACACACACACACACACACACACACACACACACACACAGTGCCTATTTGGAAATGTACATATTTTAGGCATTATATGCCTATATGGAAGTCATCTGACATTCTATTATGTTCTTAGATGATGTATTTTTTTATATGTTTATATGACATTATATGTGTTTTTGGCATCTTATACCTATATAGCATTCACCTAAAATTTTATTATGTTATTATTTTTTATGTCTTTATGGTTTTTACACACACACACACACACACACACACACACACACACACACACACACACACACACACACACACACACACACACACACATTGTGTGTGTGTGTGTGTGTGTGTGTGTGTGTGTGTGTGTGTGTGTGTGTGTGTGTGTGTGTGTGTGTGTGTGTCTATAAAAACCATAAAGACATAAAAAATAATAACATAATAAAATTTTAGGTGAATGCTATATAGGTATAAGATGCCAAAAACACATATAATGTCATATAAACATATAAAAAAATACATCATCTAAGAACATAATAGAATGTCAGATGACTTCCATATAGGCATATAATGCCTAAAATATGTACATTTCCAAATAGGCACACAAAAATTACATCATCTAAGACATCCTACTCATCATTAATCCTCCCTTTCATAGCCTTCATCGAAGAAGACTCTCCCTGGGATGTCTTTTCTCATAGATGGATATCCCTCAGATATTTTGGATTCCTCCAAGGTCTGACTACAAGTCATTTTATGATCATAGATTGCTTATAGCTGAGTTTTTTCATATATAAATATTATTAGAAACTTTACATACTAGACATACAACCAGGTTCAAAAATTAATTTTAACTAATAAAAAAATTAAACATGTACTTAATGTAATCTCATAGTCATGCTCAATTTACATTTGATGCTGAACATAGTCAATGATAGGTCAAATAACATGCATAGGAGTGTGAAATAGGAAAAAACATGGTAAGGAACCCTAATAATCATTTTATGGAACTATTAGATGTCATTAGACAAGCCTACGAACATAATACATTCACGTAAATTATATTTACCCATGTATAGAATAAAATTATTAAAACAAATTTATATTTACAATTCAAAATTACAAGTTAGCATACCTAAGACTGTGGCTTCAGAGATGAACTTATAACAAAAATTCTTGTTTCCATTATGGTCATCAGCTAAAAAAATAATATATGAATGTTACATGAACATCACTCAAAACTATAACATTTAGTCCTTCAGAAGCACCACCATTGTCATCAAAAGGTTTAGTGCATATAGATCCATAAGATTTGTAAGGGTGTGGTCAAACAATGACATTAGGTGGAATATCCACATGTCCACCCTCTCTAGCCTTAGTATAAAAAATATTACTTGTATGTTAAATGAGTGTCTTAGTAATTTCACAATACATGTGAAGAGTATCAATCTAGATGACCTCATTCACTTTAGAGGGGATCTTAGGTTCAAGTGGTTTTTGGGTAGGAATCTTGTACGCTGATTAGGTGCACGATGTGCACTTGGTATTTCCTATACAAATCTTTCCCCTCTACCCTAAAACTTTGAGTAGTAAAAATAATTAACAATCTCATTGGGGATAAACTCATAATAGAGTTTCTTAAAATAATAAAATGGAATATCATGGTTGTTACATGGTGGGTAATCAAAGACCAACCACCATTAGTCCTAAAAATTGTTTCCTATAAAATTATGCTAGCATCCATGGATTGAGAACCATTTTATTGATAATGGAAAAGATGCATTGGTTTATAGATCAATGAATAAGGCATAAATTTTGTCTTTTGTTCATTTTTTTATCCTTTGCTTCATGTGCTAATAATTTATCAGCATAATAAGCCCTACATCTCCCCCTTTAAGATGCCTATCTATCAGTTTGACTCATTATCAAGTCAACTTGGCCTAATATTGACACTAGGCTATTAAGTAAATATGTATGGTGGGTTTTTGTTGAAATGGGGCTCCTCATTCTCCTAATTCTCTCTTCAATTTTCATTTTGTTCTCAACTATGTGTAGTGAAATCATCCTAACTACTTAGGGGATCTTGTGAAATTATATAAGGGATAAGAGGGATAGGAGGGTTAAAATGAGGATTAGGAGGAGTTTAAGATGATGTTGTATTATAATTGAATGGGTTATTCAAACAAAATAATTAGTTTTGATAAAAAATAATGTAAACAAAAAATAATTATTAAAATTTTGCGTAATAAGTTTGAATTTTGCTTGTTTACCTCCCCTTCATGGAGACATTTTCATTTTGTTGAGTTTACTAGAAATGATGGTGTGTTTTCTCCTCATGAAAATAAAAAGTGAATGCAGTTCCATGGTTGAAGGTAGAGAAAAGATAGACGGCAAAGAGAAATAGGTTTTATGGCATTTGAACATGTTTTTTTCTTTTTATGCTAATAATGCATTGCATGTATACATTATTAATGCTTGCAAGACTACGTAGGTTTTTATTACACTTATAAGATTATATACATAGTTTTTACACTTATAAGACTATGTACATGATTATTACACTATATATTATGTATGTTGTTCTTACATTATATACCGTTCATACATTCTTACACTATATACCATGTACCAAGTTATGGCCCGGTGATTACCCAACCTAATTTTGAATAATATGTAAATGTTATTTCTATAAAAATTATGTGTTATACAATAATACGTATCTGCCACTAAAAAAATTCCATAGAATTGTCTGCTAACTCCATGCACTTACCATTGTTCATAACAGAAAAGAAAATGAAAATATGAACAAGAATATTTTTTACAAGTTCTCTTATATGCCATTCATTTTTTATTTTTTTACAAAGCATAATTTTTAAAATTACAAGATGTTAATTTTTTGAAATAAAAAAAGAAATGAAATACAAATTACAGTTTCTAAAAAATTTCTATGACACTTCAATCATAACACATCTTAATGATGTTCAAACATTTAAAAATGTTAGTGTACTAAATTATATGATAAATAAAATTAAAATAATATAAAAGTAAATATTATAACATATTGAATAATTTGTATATGTCTCTTCTATAAAAATTGCTTTTTTAGTTGAGTCTGCAAAAAAAATACAAATTTAAACTATGTTATAAAAAATATCTCAATAATATATATTTTAATGAATCATAATAAAATTAAATTTTCCTTTCTTGGATGCTAGGTTTGTGAGTTTTATTAGTAACATTAATTAGATAAGAGGACCTACAACAAGTGAGAAGGATTAGTTCCTTCTGAAGTGTGCTATAAACTTTATTTTTCCCATATTTATTTTATTATTTTAAATTGTCTAAGATAGAAAGGGCATCAAATATGAGGAATTTGATATTGGAATTATAAAGTATACAAAGAAATTTATAAGTAGCATTTGATATATATTGATAGTGTTCAAATATTGACAATAGTTGTTGTGATCTCTATTACATGATAAAAATAAGGAAATAACACCAAAGGAAATATAGATTAAAAATGAAATGAATTCTTAAAAGGTATTATGATATTATATAACTTAGATATGTCTTTAATAATAAGTTTTTCTTTATTAAGCGTGAAATAAGACATACAAATTTAAAACACATTGGAATGTGATGGTATTGATCATACATCAAGATGACTTAATATGGGTTGCATATATTGAATTTCATTCTAGGTGGTTATATTTCAAACTACATAGAAGTTTTACTATCACCTTAAAATTATACAATACTAAGATTAATGATATTGGCTCTCACTCAAGTTCTTATTCACCTTAAATTAATCTAAGAGTAGGGTTCTAATATTAATATCTTGGCTTAGATTAAAATATACACACAAACCACACCTTAGTATTCATTCCTAGCTCAAAGAGATATGTTTCAAAAATAAGCATTTTATGGTGATAGGGATATGTATAAATAAAGGGAAAAGTACTTAGGGACCAAAGGATTCCAAGATTCCTAAGGAAATATAGACGGTCAAATAGAGAATATAGTGTACTAAAAGTAACATGCCCTCACAACTTGGTACCAAGGAAACTTTTAGTGGACTATATCAAAAAACTTAGATGTTACTAGGTGAATCAAGTTCACAATGGTGGTGAATTAGGTTAGAAGGCTTATAATAGCATAGGTAAATTAGGAGGTGAAATGCGGCAAATGCAATACTATAAATTCACTCAACTACCTTATGCAATTATTTGATTATCTTATGAAATTTCCCAATTACCTTATATATCTACCTAACTACCTTATTCAATCACCTAATCGCATTATGTAGTTGTTCCACTAAATGGGAAATTATACTATGTAGTTTCCTGACTATAAAGTGTAATTATCTGACTGCATCCTATAGTCATTTGGTTATAGAGTGCAGTCATTTGACATGTCTCATACTTCTGTACACATACACATGGAAAAGGCTAAATAAAATAATGAAATCATTAATAAAGTATGATATAGGGTTTTTAATGATGAAGGTGGGTTTGAGGGACTATTATTGGTCTTTAGTATTTATGGTTCCCATGATTCAAAAGGCAATCTCAATGAATAAGTTAGAATATAACTTGACTGGTCACACACCAAGCCCTTGGACATTGTAAGGCCAACCAATATTGGGATTGTCTTATCAAAACATTAGTTCAATTATGAGAGATTTATCAATTTTTTGGATCACATGTTAACAAGATGCAACATAAAACCATCCCATGTTTTAATAGTTTATGGAGGCATAAATATGATACAATTTACCACATATTTGAATATGACTTCACTTATAAGCATATTGGAAAATCCAAAGTAGGAGACGATGCTTAAAAGTTACTAAAAATATCTTTTTACACCTATAGGTACATACAATGTTTGATAATATCATAAAATTTATGTATTATAATAAATTATTTTCACATATAAAGTAAATACTTTAGATCGTGACATATACTACAATGAATTATCTACATAGCATTGTTTCTAAAAAATGATGACCACCTTTTATTAGATATTAAAATTCTTCATGAATTTGAGAATGGGTGACCACCCATTCTAAATAATTTTTAATTCCTATTCTAAACTTGTATGTTTCATGTTGGTTTTAATTGTTATCCATTACAAATAATGATGAATGCAGATGGCTATTTGGATGATGGAACTGAGGTCCAATTAAATCAATGTTCAACATCAGGTCAAGGGAAGAAAAATAAATAGATAGAGGACACATCTAAAGATAATATTAACTTTACTAGATCAATTAATTGGTTATGGTAAACACAACTACATCAAATCATGCTCCGTCAATTTTCACACTTAGATCACAAACATGTATCAATTGCTACTTATCAATAATTGTTGAAAACTTCATTACTTCCCAATGTTTGTTTGATTCAATTTTTCAAACATTTAATAATTATAATTATATATTTTTTTTCAAAATTAATTATGGATGATGTACAATCCGTGTAAATTCCTAGGAATAAATGTAAAACATTAACTTGCATATTACTATTACATTTTAAAATAAATTCAATGTAAAACTAAATATCAATATTATTATCTACTAAAGTGATTCCAAAAAAGGTTTAATTTTTCTCAAATTAAAATAATTTTTAATTTAAAAATAATCTTTGAAAAAGAAATACACATTCTAGATAGACAATGAACATATAAAGCCAAGAGGATATTTGACCAATTTTTTATTACTGTATTTACATAGTTTCAATTAGAATTTTGGTTTGAGTTTGATACAAATGTCAATGTAGAATTTTTTTCAATGAAAATGCTACTAAAAACTAAAGTGGAGGCATGTCCTTTATTTTATTGGGGTTGTAAGCTTTACAAAAAAGGGGGGACCAAGTTATTAAGAATGTAGACAAGGTTTGAAAAGAACTTGAAATACCTTTTAATTTTACAAGTACCATTGTATTCAACCCACTTAAAAAAGGAGTACCTAAATAAAATTTTATCATTTCAAAAATAAATAGATAAATATAATTTATAAATGGAAAATGGACTATGGTGACATCATTTACACAAATAGCCTTGATTGGTGAAAATTTTCTTAAATCTTTGATTGTATTCTATAATTCTTGAATTAATTATCTATGATCACTCATTGTATGTACTAAATGTGCCTAAAATTAGGGTAATATTATCATGAAATACAACACACAATAGGTGGGAAATACTAAAAAATCAAGACCCAAAACCCCAAGGGAGCCAAAATTAGGTCAAAAGGGCCTAACCGTAGAACTATACATTGATGTTTTTATGAGAAACACCTCAAAAAATGGAAACATGAGGGAA
This sequence comes from Torreya grandis, assembly GCA_037957365.1. Classification (NCBI taxonomy): domain Eukaryota; kingdom Viridiplantae; phylum Streptophyta; class Pinopsida; order Cupressales; family Taxaceae; genus Torreya; species Torreya grandis. The sequence continues at coordinate 3,146,476 of JARHVA010000462.1, forward strand.
GAATTGAGATTATTGAGAGAGAGGGGAAAGGAGGTGAACATGATAGACATGGAAAAAAAATATAAAAAATATCTAATAATATCCTAATTTAGAATGATGTAATCACTCAGGTACCCTAGAATAATGCAAATTTATGACAAATAAATACCAAAAACCAAATTTACTTGTGTATAATTAGTCTAACACTCTAGGGCCCTTGAAACAAATAATTTTCTCCTATTTAATAACATTTAAAATTACTTAAATTTTAATGCTTTCAAATTTTAAGGCAAAGGAGAAATAATTTATAAAGCGAACCACATGTCTGTCCATAAAATGATAATTTATTAAATGTTTGGTAGTATGACCATCACAAACTATTAATGTATTTTTTAATTGTTTCTTTGTTAACATTGTTTCTCAAGGTGTGGTTAATTTCCACCCACATTTTTAATTGAACATGTAATTTATTTAAATTATATTAAATATATTATGTGTTTTCAATTAAAAAATAATTATTAGCTCTCAAGTATATCCTATAAATTTATCTTAGATGAAATACTAATTATATGCTTTCTATAATGACTAAAATATTGATTTTATTGTAATATTCATATAAGTGAATTATTTCTCTTATAATTTCTTTAGGTGTGACATATTGTTAATTTTCTGACAATTTAAATCAATAAATATTTTTTTAATTTTTTATTGTGAGCAATGGTAAAAAAAATTTGATAAGGGATCTAAGGTAGAATCCCTAAAAGTGTTACAATAAGCATTTTTTATTAGTAAAATATATTTTTGGGGTCTCTAACCCCTTTAATTAATAAAAAAAGTCTTATAATAAGATCTAGTCTACCAAACTAACAAGACCAAAAGTTAGGAGAGTTACCTCATGGGAAAAACCATATAAAACTAAATCTACTTAAAAGGTTACAAACTTAATAAAAAACCTTAAGATTGGAAACATTATTGAAAACTAAATATAAATCATCTATCTAAAGGAGAGTATTTGAAAGTATCTTAGGAGACATCCTTAACAAGATATTTATTTTATAGACTATGTAGAGCCACTTCAGTAGCAATAGAAGTAAATAATGTTTTTCATGAAAATAGAAGTCTTCTATAGCAAAGGAAAAAAATGGGACAAATGACAAGGATGAGGTATCTTTTGTAACTCTTCCATAATAAAATACCAAGGAGATCCATCTATAATCACATCCAAACCTTAGCTTATAGTACTTTTGCATTTAGACCCCAAAAATTTACATCCATCACATCTTTCACAACCCACATCCATTACATATATCATAATAAAACTGAAGTCATCCTATGAAGAAAACTTCAAACTCCTAGCCAAAATTCAAAAAAACTTCCCTAAACCCAATCAAAAATTCCTAAACAAAGTGATTTATCAAAAACAAGCAAGTTGAAACTAATCGACATCAAATTATTAGGGAAAATATTAATTTGGCATAATTTAGTTGGCCAATTATTTATCACAAGTACACCTAAACATATATGGAGATATTTGTTGAGTATCATGAGGGGAAATAAAACCCCCTATTTTCCCAACCCATTTCCCTTTTTATATTTCTTTCTTCTCATTCAAATGAAATTATACTCTTCAATCTATAACTGGATACCATAGTGGTGAGAATTGGAATTTCATCCTGATCAACTCCTCAAAAGAGTTTATAAAAACATGATAATAAAATAACATGCAAGCTAAAGTGCTAAAAAAATTGGCTAGGGAATAGGGCTCCCTCATTCTAAGTCTAGGCTCTAGAGGAATCCATCTATTCAAGCAATTATTATATATTTTTTTTCATAAAGACCTCTTCTAGTCCAAAAAATAATTATACAACCTCTATTCTATCCATCAATGTTAAAGATATAGGAGACTCCTACTTCATGTTTTCCTTCACACTTTCAATAATTTCCAATTGTCCTGGGTGTTCTTCCTTGATATTCAATGGACATCTGTATTCCTATTGTTCATATAATATTATTTCATATTCATAATTATTTTCATTTTAGATGTATGACATAAATTCTCTATTATGGATTTCCCCTACCAATGTATTTGGATTCTAAGAAAAAAAAGAGGGAAAAAATAAATTACGCAGATAAGCCTCACACATAAAATACATATCATGTTATGATGAGATCCTACAAACCTTTTCAAAAATATCAAGGTTGTAAAGTTGGGAACCCAATTTTTTGTTTCCCTCTCAAACATAAATTTCAACCATATTTCCGTCAATACCACTACATACACTATACGTGGATGCCTACATCCAAAAATATTGAAATAAACAATCTCAACCAAGTTGAGAGAAGTCTTAAGTTGTTTAATATATTCATTATTTATTTCCAAATATTGAAGGCTTTTAGATTTATCCTCCTCAATATATTTCCATAGTTGAGTAATTAGAATTCTTTGTTCACTGATTACCTTTAACACGTCCTCCAAGGAAAGTTTAGAGGAAGAGGAATCTAAGACTTTAATAGACTCATCATTACTATTAACACTTTTATCATCCCCTAGAGATCCTTATAGAAGTCTATCCATTACCACCAAATTTACTTTCGTAATAGGTTTTTGCCTCTCTCTCCCCTTCTTCTTAAGAAATAATGACCAACCAAGCATTCCTATAAAGAGGATGTATTAATATTATAAGCCTTATTAGACACTTTAGTAGTTATAAACACACCTTCTTCATCCAAAAACCCCTTCCCTTTCATTTTCCATTTATTCATTCCAACCAATTTATTTTTATTGTGCCTAGCAAAAAGAGCAAGGGCATGAATAAAAAACTTCCCAAGTCTCATTTTTATGTTTTCTTGTTAAAACATCTAGCACTAGAATTTTGACTATTTCATGGCGAGAAAGTGTCATACAATTTCCTTTTTTAGTTTTAAATGTATTTTTCTCAAGAAACTTCAACATAAAAAGGGGAAAATTAAGAAGTATGTTGTGTCGTAAATGTAAAATAAAATTGTTTGATTTGTAGCCAACATAATGGAATCGAAGTTCTAAGGATTCCTTACATGTATCAAATATCATTTCTCCTAGATGAAGGATTTTTTTCTTACAATGGCTACTTTTTGACCTAAACACAAACCATATTTTTTGTGTCATCAATAAACCCATAACAAACTACTTCATTCACCATGATTTCCAAACCCCTCACAGTAGTAACCTAATATTTGAAACAAATAGTGAATTCAAAGGCTATTACATCATTATTTCCACATAACTTTTTAAATAAATTTACCCAACCTACATTATGAAAAATTTCATAAAACCATAAGAGCAGAGTGAGAATCTGATTCACATTTTTTGACACCCCCATAACACCAAATTATGAGAACAATTTTATTAAAACCACCTTACAAATATTTAATGAATTTTATTCATAGCAAAATGAGAGAAATACATTTAATCTTTTGTCAAATATAAAAATAGATCATATGAAAACTTGCTACCCCATAAGTGTCAAATCAATACTACTTTCAAGTGTACATTATCTTGAAAACCACTGCCAACATGAAATTTTAGGAAGATGAAATATTCATAATCATTAGAAGATATCTAGATTTTAGTAACCTAAACTTACAATGATTATAGGATGACATCTCACTCCTAGAAAAACACTTATAATTATTTTCCTTTTTAGGATGGAGTCCTAAGAAGATGCTAATTCCTATTTAAACCCTTGTACTATCACCAAAATCTAAGGGTGAGAAATGTTCCACATGTATTGAAAGTAAACCTTCCATAAATTCTCTTGGAACTGTAAGCTACTCTAAGATATAAACCAAAAATATTCATATATTACCCTAAGGGTAATAAGTAAGGGGAAACATCCCCCAAATCCACAAAAAAGTGTTAGATGAGGAGTTTCCTCTTGCTAGTGAAAGACATGTCCACTATAATTCTTTGAGATCCAAACTTAACAATTTATAATGCATCATGAAGGATATTTTCCAGTAACCAATTTCTTCCCCTTTTCCTTTTTTTTAATTTTGTGAGAGATGAGTATGGAGTAAGAATCTTTGATTGTGAAATTGTATTATGTTTGTGAAGATTATTCTTGAGCTATCTTGAGTGTTTGTTATGCTAGACTAGTTGCAAGAAATTGAAAACATGCAATCAATAGAACCAACCACAACATGAAAGAGAGATACACAAAACATGACCTTGAGAAGTTATGCTAGACTAGTTGCAAGAAATTGAAAACATGCAATCAATAGAACCAACCACAACATGAAAGAGAGATACACAAAACATGACCTTGAGAAACTCAATATAATAAAAATTTAAGAAGAATTAAAATATGCTTCCTCATCTCCACTATGTTTTATAGTTTACAAGGTTTTTTTTCCTTCTTTGGCTTTAAAGGACACCATCCTAAAAAATAATCCTACTCTTATAATGATCATTTCACTCTTCTATAGATGACTTGATTATTTAGTAAGGCAGATTGCTAAACTCAGTCATCTTAATTATGTAGTCTTCAAATCATATTTTTTCTACACTTGATTACATTATATGCACTTCATGGAGTTCCCATTCCATCAATGTGCTTCCTTTAGTATCAATTACATGTATCTAAATAATATTACTATGAATTCACTATTCACCAAGTGAATCCTCTTAAACACTTAATCCATGAATGATTGAATGAATAAATGCCTTCTTTGAACCCCCATGAGATCATAAAATCACAATACCCCTTTCTTGAGCTCGAATAAGAAGCTTAAGAGTTAAACATAGAAGTGCACCCACTTCTCTATTTGTTAAAATTCCTATGCATTACTTGTAAGTGAAACATTTGCTTTACGTATGTAAAAACCTCTAGTGTGGTTATGATACTTCCACATGAAATTTTAAAACCATCAGGGTGGTTAAAAAACCACCGAGATAGTTTCAAAAATGCCACATACGTAAACCATAAATTTCACAACCATGAAAATTCCTCCTACTTCTAATGGCCAAAGTGTTTTAAAATGAACATAAATTCACACACCATTTTTAAAAATCTTTCATAAAATTTTTAGAGGAAACCGAATACTCTAAATGTACTTTTTATGACAACCATATGTTGGTTAAGCCCTTAAAATAGAGAATAACTATTTTCTAGAACTTAGCATGTTATGAATACTTCTAAACCCTAGTTTGACAGCCAATAGTCTTACTGACTAAATTATATGATCTTATTGATCCAAAAAAAATTTATCATACACCCAAAATGTTAAGGATTTTGGTACCACAAAATATCTAGGTTGAAAAGATAAGGACACACCTTATATCTTCTCAAATGGGATGCCAATTTTATCATCATCTTAGATTATACCTTGTTCATGTCTCTTAAAGAGTGACTATCCAGATGTGAAACCTAAAAATATAGGTTGATAAAGAGTCCATAACTCTTAATCTCTACTAATGAACCATCTTTCATTCTTGGTTATTCCTCTTAACCCCTTTACTATGATACATATGGTTGTAGGCTAAGTTAAATCTCTCCATGGGAGATGCTTATACAACATCCTCCTTACTACCAAAACTTATTTTAACATGTGAAGAAAACATATTTCATTGTATAAATGTTTAAAAAAATCATCATGTTTACGAAAACTACCCTTATCTTGGGTCTTAAATTTAAACAAAACAACATATATGGATTAAAACATATAATTCCATTTAAAAAGTTTACCATATCTTGTAACTTAAAGTTTGAAACCAAACCAATGTAACATATATTGAATGAAATATATTCAATTAAGGAACATGGATGTCAAAACATGCATCCATCATAACTAGTAGTCTTATTGTGGAGTGTTACTCACCATGGATGAATTTATCACCCTATACCAATGACCTTGTGTCATGCCACTTCTTCTCCTTTCATATAAGAACCCTTGGGCTCATTATCATGCCACAAGACTCCCATAGATATGTCATACTAATTGTTGTCATTCCAAAACCTATTTATGGTAACTTGTTGCAACCTTATTCTAGGTGCATACAAAAATTAAAAATCATGCTACAAGCTTGATATATATGTTTAAGGTTATCATGTGTATACTAAAACCAACATAGGCATGCTATAAAAGTTATGATTTATGAAAACTAGCCTATACCTCCATGCTACAATCATGTGGTTCACAAATGCACTCTAAAATATTGATACTCAACTAGACATGTTATACATGATGTAATTATAAATTTATATGAAGATGAAAATAAAACCAACATATTGTCACATTTATTATACCTTGGCATACTACCTATGCTTGTATATTTCTTTCAACATAGTGTGCCTTTTAAACCAATATTGTCATATACTACTAGAACTTGGTAAGGAAAAAATGTTGACTTGAAAATTAACATGAACATGAGAATTCTGAAAATTATACAACCTATTTAATATAATAGGCTACTCATACATGTGCTTTCATCCATCTTGTCCTTTGCCATTAATATATCCTAAAATTACATATTTAGGCCTTTACTCAACCTTTATGGGATTAGCATTTCTTGGCCATTGATGTGAAGGCCCTTTCCATCATAACCCACCTTGATTATCAAATTATATCCAAATCCCTTAATATGCTTCTAAAATTTACCCAAATAATCATCTAGATGTTGATGGGAATAAAGATAATATGGTGGAGTAATTGGTTGGTATACTTTAGTCATGGTTTGTGCATCTTCAGTAGACGAAAACTTCCTTTACATGGTAGAGTATTCTCTCTCCTTTACTCCTTCACCATCATCTTATAAATTTATCAACATCTCTTCCTTAGTTTGAAACTCAATTTGAAACTCTTCAATGATAACCATGATAAATTCTCCATGACTCATCAATCTATCTTTTAGCTCTTGATTCTCATATTCCAAGTGTCGCCACAATTTTATTAATTCAAATTTTTCCTCTTAAATATTTTGGTTAGTATCTTAAAGATCTTAAATCCTTTCTCTCTTCAAATATTTACCCATGGTTGAACTTTTACAACCAAGAGGCTTTCACTTCCTTGTCACAAAAAAATATATAACATTATGCAGAAATGTGTAAACAAACCATTTCAAAGAAAAAAGAAAACTCTCTCTAATACCAATCTAATGCATAATTTGGGGCATGTTCCACTCCAAAATCATCAACATGAATCCATTGTTTTGTTAAGTGATGTTTGACCCAAAAATTAGCATATTATACTTTTGTTAGAGTACACACTATATGTTTATGATTATTTTCCTATTGATAGAAGTTATCGCGTAACTATGGCTTATCTACATACTAATGATGAAATATCAAGATAGATGTAGGATTTATGGACATCATGCTCATATTCATGATTATGGATTCACAATATCCTATTGGCACATTCCATACTAATTTTGGAGGCATTTTAGGGGCATCTACTCGTACCATTTAAGGTTGTGTCTTTCTTGATTTTGTTTACCATATTACACTCTCATGTGATATTATATATTCTTATATATCTTCCCTACAGAGTGTGTCATCATTTGACACATGTTGTTATGTATATGTGTGTGTGTTATGTTATTTATATTCATATTTACTATGTGTTTTTTTATATCATTACATGTTTTGCTTTGTGTTTGAGGTGATTTCTTTCTTGTAATTGTTAACACTATGTGTTCTCCTTGCATACTCTGTATATTGTGTATGTGACATGTTTAGTTTGTGTTGATACAATTAAGGTATGTTTTATGTGTTTGTTATGTGTATTTATTATGTCTTGTATCTATTGTTCGATGTGAATTATTTGTTTACTTTGTGTTTGGCTTGATTTTAATGTATGTATTGTTATCTCTATGCTTTGTCTCAAATGTGACAAGTTTCATTCTCTAATTGATAAATTTTTGTTATATTCTATGGTGTCATGATCTATATCATGCACGATCTTATTATTTTCCATAATTCATGTCATGTAGATATTTTCTTACTCTTACAAACATTTCCAAGATATATATCATGCATCTATCAAGTGAAAGGATCCATATTTATTTGACATTAATATATTTATTGCTACATTTCCTATTTCCTATTGCCCATGTGGGGCATATTACTCTTGTGCTTACATTTCTTGCATTTTTCCTAGTGGAACATTTACCCCTATGCTTATATTGCTTACATTTTCCCATTGGGGTATATTATACTTGTGCTTGTACAAATTACAACATAAACACATATGTGGAAATTTATTTATAACATAATTTTCCAAGATGATGTCTTTTTATGTTAGACATCAATGAATTTATTTCCTATATTACACATGATGTGGATAATACTTTCATTTGAGATACATGTTTCACATATTTTTCCCACCCCAAAAAATGGCTGATCATAAATTACAACCATTTTCTCCATATTGCAAACTCCAAGTCTCCAAATATTTGGCATTATTTTTGCACCTCTAGATGGGGAAAATTACAAATTTTTATTTTTATACATATCCATCACATGGAACATGTGCCACATCAGGATATGCTCTAGACATTTCCCAACCTTACTCTTTTACATTATATTTATTTATCCTTGATGTTTGGTTACTAAAACTTGTAATCATAAATTCATGTATGATTTAGCATATGTTCAAGAACATGAGATTCTAAAAAGGCATCCTCATCAAAATAAAAATTAGATTTAACACATATTTGAAGATGTGGAGTAATCATATATGGACACCCTTGAATTTATAGAAAATAAAGGTATTTCATTTACAATTTATCCTTTCTATATTTTATCAGGTTATTAGCATGAGCCCTTCTCTACATATACTTATTCTTTATGGTTTTATAGTGTCTTATGCATATTTTCATCATAGATTTAGAGAAGTTAGGGACTTATAAAAAGGTCACTCTCACACTGCTAGTAAAACTAGTTGTATTATTTCTAATTTGTATTTTGTGTATTTTAGCATATTATTGATTGATTGGGCATTCATCCATGTGTAAATGTCCTTAAAAGTTTCATAAAATCATTAGAGAGTTGTAAGAGCTTTAGGATCATGAACTTTTATATCTACCCTCTTCCTATTTTACTTGGTATGTATGTAAAGACACACACACACACACACACACACACACACACACACAGAGAGAGAGAGAGAGAGAGAGAGAGAGAGAGAGAGAGAGAGAGAGAGAGAGAGAGAGAGAGAGAGAGAGAGAGAGAGAGAGAGAGAGAGAGAGAGAGAGAGAGAGAGAGAGAGAATAATTAATTAATCTTAGTTATTTATAATAACTATCTCAAGGTGATTTACACCTTTGATTTACCTAGGTAGTTAGGTGGGGTATTTTCTATGTGTGATTAGTTTTAATCTCTTACAGATTAGAAGATCTAATCTCATTTCTTATTGTATAAATAAACAACTTTAGTAGTGCTTTTCTCAATTTAGTTAATGTAATTTATTCTAGATTTCATTTGGTACCAGAGCAAGAAATTCTTGAGGAGTTTTTAAAAAGCATTGGAGATTTAGTGGAGATCAAGAGCAAGATTTGTGTGATCCTTGGATGCATTATGCTACTGCAATTTCAGCCATCCCAAGCTAAAATGGTGCTAGAATTTTGGTCAATTTTGTGGAAGGATAATAGTTATCAAAACAGGCAAATTATTTTGTTTTGATAAATTTTAGCCATATTTACATTAAATTTTGAGATAAATTTTAGATATGAAATCATATTTTAGAGATTTTGATTTTATTTAATTATTTTAGGTTAATATCTAATTCTAAATTGGTGGAGGAATAGATCTAAGTTTTTTAGATGATTGTATATGTCATTGTGATCAAAATTTGTATTATGTGTCAGATCTAAAAAATATAGAATCTATGGAAATGATCTTGTAATTTTTGTGAATTCTACTCAAAAAATTACTAATTTAAAAAAAATAGAATTTTTGGAGCTTCTAGTGATTTTCTATGATTTTTTTAAAGTTTCTATTCTGTAGAACAAAGAACAACAAAAAAAATGGTAGTTTTTCCAAAGTTTTTTGTAGAATCATGGATCAAATACTATATTACCATATTCCTCTCATTTAGATATTTTTGAAAATTATTCATTTTATAAAAATGAATCACTGAGGCACCCATAGTAAAACTTTGAAGGTAGAGAGCAATTTGGAAGTTTTCATTTGGTGCAAGGTCAAATTTTTGGGTGGAACACCACCTAGATCTGCCACTTCCAGCATCAAAACCACCATCATGCCACCATAATTTTTAAGCCTCTATTCATGCCAAATGACCACCTAGTGGGCCTTTTTTAGCCCTTGAGGGCTTTTCCTTCACCACTATGAGCCATATTTGAAGATCTTTTCTTTCAAGGTTCATTACTTTTGATCCGTGAAGGCTGGGAAGATGATTTTTTTTCACCTTAGATATTTTTTTGAGATATATGCATTAGTAAGGATATATTTTACATTATAATCACCCATATTTCCATTTTTTTTAGTTTTTTGCTAGTTTAGTTGATTGTTTCATGTATTTTGGACCTTTAAGAGGCCATAACTTTTGACTGGTAACTCCAATTTGCATGATGTCTTTTTAAAAAGTGAATATTTTTAGATTATATATATATATATATATATATATATATATATTGGAGCCATTAAATTTTAAAAATTCATAAGAAAAAATTGTAGCCTCATTTTCTCCTTGGACACATTTTCAATTAAAATTGATGTCCAATTTTCCATTGCTTGTTTGGATGTATTTTCGATAGAGTCCAACATCCATTGTGTGATAGTGCTCAATTTGTCATCCTTTTATATGTGTTTTTGCATTTTCCTTACATTTTGAAAATGTACATTTCATTTCTACACTTAAATACACTTGCATTTCTTTATCATATGCAACTTGCAAAATGTTTAGTTCAGGACCTCATTTTGTGCTCCTTGACACAAAATTGCTTTGTGGTGATAATTATGCAACATGGAAAACAAAAGTAAAAACATATCTAGAGTTTAAAGATATTTAATTAGTAGTTTAAGGCACATAGGTCAAACATGCAATAATTATTGATCAACAATAAAAATATGACAAGGCTAATAAGAAGGCTAAGTTGATAATCATGTTTGGTGTTTCAGATGAGGTACAACCTCGTGTCTCTAGTGCTACAACTACAAAATATGTATGGGATAAGCTTAAAACTATTTATAAAGCTAAGAATTAAAATCAAATCTTGCATCTTCAGAGCCAATTGCACACTCTTAAGCTCAAATTAGATGAAAAACTAGAAGCATTCCTTAGAAAAGTTACAACTTTGTCAGATTCACTTTAATATTTTAGTGAACTAGTGATAGATGACTCTTTGGTCCCTATATTCCCTAGATCACTACCCCCACATATAGGATATTTATGACCATATTGAATGTCACAGGACAAAAACCAACCTTTAAGGTGTTGGTCAATTTGTTGTAAAAAGAGGAAGCTATTCGTAATTCAGAGGAAATAGATGATGAGCATGCACTCACATTGAATTAGAAGGGGAAGAAACACATAAAGGGTCAAAATCAATCTCCAAAGCAAAATAAACAATAAAAGCAACAAGGGAACAATTCACATTTTCTTAAAGCATGCCAAATTTATGGAAAATAAGGACATGAATTGAAACATTATTGGTACAACAAATTTTAACAGGGATCATCAAGCAAGAAGTCATCTTTCAAAAAATCACCACAAACCAAAAAATAGAAACAACAAAAAAATAGGTGGAAATAGAAAAATTACAAGCCTAAACAACATGGCAATGTTGCTGAAGATAATGATTCTTCAAATGAGGAATATGGTTTAGCTAATCAAACACATGAGTCTACCAATCATCCAACTGCAGTTTGGTATGTTGATTCAAGAGCAACCAGACACATGATATGTATAAAAGACTAGTTTTCTACTTTGAAAAAATCAAAGGGAAATATATCACTTGGAAATGATACCTCATATACAGTATAAGGTAGTGGTGACATCAAACTTCAACTTGGAAACATAAATTGTAGCATTTCAAATATTTTATATGTTCCAAAGCTTACAAAAAAATTGTTATCTATTAATCAGTTACTTGACCACAACCTCATGGTTGAATTTGATCACCAAAATGGTAAAATGTTTTGACATAACAAAGACAAGTCTAGGCATTTCAAAGTGATTTCCAAAGCTTCCAACATTGGAAAAATGTTTCAACTTGATTTTGTTCAAAATGATCATCAAGCACTTGTGGTCAAAGATACAAAACTATGCAATTTATGGCATATAAGATATGGTCATTTGAGTTATGGATATTTGGTTCAATTGAGCAAATAAGATATGGTTCATGGTCTTCCCAAACTCAAGCAATCCTCTGATATATGTAGTAGTTACTTAGTAAGAAAACAAAGAAGATATCCTTTTGGAAAGACTGAGTATCAGTCACTTGGTAAGTTGGACTTAGTGCACACCAATCTTTGTAAAAATTTGGCTCCCAGTCTCAAAGGATATAAATAATTTCAATTTTTTGTTGATGATTACTCATGGAAAATGTGGGTATATTTATTGAAGAATAAGGATCAACTATTTTCAAGTATTCAAAGAATTCAAGGCCACAGTTGAAAATGAAACTGGTAGGAAAATCAAGACCCTCCACTCAGATCATGGGAGGGAATGCACTAGTAAAGAATTCTCAGCCTATCTCAGTGTGAATGGAATCAATCATCAATTGACAGCTCCATATTCACCTCAACAAAATGGAGTTGTAGAATGACATAACAAACATAACAAAGTCATTGTGAAATTTTTTTAGTTAGGGTTGAGGATGCAAAATTGCTTAATACATATTGGACATAAGCTTGTCACACTACAATCTACTTGTTGAACAGGTCACCCACCAAAGCTCTTGATGAAATCACACCACATGAAACTTGGGTAGGGAATAAACCAAAGGTAACTCACCTTTGAATTTTTGGTTTCAAGGCATATATGCATGTTCCTAAGAAGAAAATAAAGAAGTTGGATAAAAAAAATAAATGAATGTATTTTTGTCAGCTACATTGCACAATCAAAGGCATACTTTTTCCTTGATCCAAAAACCAAAGAAAATACTAATTAGCAAAGATATAGTGTTTTATGAAAAGAGTGGAATCAATCCATCTTTTACATAGGCAAATGATGTAGGTAAAAAAACTTGTAATATTTTCAGATAGTGATGGTGAAAGTGAATAGGAAGATAGTCAAATAGGACCTCCAACACCACCACCTATAGCTCAACATATGCCCAAGTGGTATACAAGTACTATACAAGATGCTAACTTGAATGAAATACTAGATACATCTACTTCAAGACCAAAGACTTGAAGCCTAGATCGAGAAGAGGTCAATATGGCCCTTATGAGTATTGTGTAAGAAACATATGATCCCTCTATAGTAATAGAATGCCTACAGTCTAAACCTTGGAAAGATGCCATGGATGTAGAATATCAGTTATAAGGAAGAATAACACTTGGTAGTTTGTTGATATTCCACCAGGGAAGAAACCTATTGGATGAAAATGGGTCTTTAAGACCAAGTACAAAGCATATGGTAGTATTAATAATTACGAGGCAAGGCTTTTCACAAAAGGTTATGCTTAGAAATAAGGCATTGACTATGAGGAGACTTTTGCTACCATAGCTAAGATAAAGACCACCAGAATGGTTTTTGCTATGGCTGCATAGTTTGGATAGAAAGTCTATCAAATGGACATAAAAGGTGCCTTTCTTAATGGAGATTTGAAAGAGGAAGTCGACATGACTCAACCTAAAGGATTTATGGCAACTAAGTAGGAAGAAAAACTGTGTAGGCTTATTAGGTCTCACTATGGGCTAAAACAAACTCCCTGAGCCTGGTACATCAAGATTGATGAGCATCTCATACAACATGGATTCAATAAGAGTCCATATGATCCTAACCTATACCTCAAAGAGCATGGGGGAGGTTGTTATAGTGATTATTTATGTTGATGATCTAGTCATCATTGAAAGCATAGTGAAGATGATTGATACAACTAAGAATGATCTCAAGCAATCATTTGACATGATAGATATTGAGCTACTACACTATTATCTTAGTTTAGAGGTATGGAAAAAGGAACATTACATTTTTATTTCATAGATGAAGTATACCAAGACATTGATCACTAAATTTAGGATGATATACTGCAAACCTATTATAACACCTATGGAGATAAGACTTCAGTTGTCTGCTATAGATCCATCACTATAAATAAATGAAACTATTGGTAGTTGATTGGGAGTCTCATGTACTTGACATATACTAGGCCAGATATTAGTTATGTTGTCAGCTATCTATCTTAATTCATATAGGAACCAAAAGTGGCACATTAGAAAGAAGCAAAGTGGGTATTGAGATACATCATAGGTACAGTTGAGTATGGCCTAGAGTACAATAAGAATGATAGATTCTTCTTGATAGGATACATAGATGTAGATCATGTAGCTTATATTGATGATAGGAAATCCACTTATGGATTTGTGTTTTTTCTAGGATCTGGTCTAATTTCATGGGGAAGTAAGAAGAAAAATTGTGTTTCTAGATCTTCCATAGAGGTAGAATATCATGCTATAGTTGGAGCTATCTATGAAGTGATATAGATAAATTACATTCTTTTAGGACTTAGAGTTCCACATAATGGGCCTATAGTTCTAAATTGTGATAATCAAGGTGTTCTACATCTTGTTCATAATCCAGTGTTTCATGAGAGAACTAAGGACATAGAGGTTCAGATTCATTTCATAAATGAACATTTTCAACAACATAACATACATCTCTAGTATTTCCCCACTCAGGATCAGTGTGTAGATGTCTTCATGAAGTCACTTGCACATGATAAGTCTGAGGCATTCAGGAATTTTCTCTTCTTCTCTTTAGGCTATGATCAATTAAGGGGGATTTTTATAATAATTAATTAATCTTAGTTATTTGTAATAAATGTCTCAAGGTGATTTACACCTTTGATTGACCTAGGTAGTTAGATGGGGTATTTCTTATGTGTGATTAGTTGTAATCTCCTACAGATTAAGAGATTTAATCTCATTTCTTTTTTTATAAATAAGCACCTATGGTAATGTTTTTCTAAATTTAGTTAATGTAATTTATTCTATATTTCACACACACACACACACACACACACACACACACACACACACACACACACACACACACACACACACACACACACACACACACATACCAAAGTTAGAGACATCTAAAAATGATCTTGTATAATATATTAATCATAAAATTGTATTATTTTAGGGTACATGTATGTTTTTTTAATTATTGGTCTATATCAGGATCTTATTGGTGTTTTTTCCTTGTGTTTTTAATTGTTTCCCATCTTATTCTCCCTCCTTTTCTCTTTATGTCCTCATTCTCTCTATTCCTTTTTTATCCCCTTTTTATTCTATACCTTTTTTCTATAAATGTAAATTGTACATTTCTATGGCCTTAAAAACATACAATGTATTTTCATAGGCTTGGAATCTTCTCACACATAATGGGTTCCCTAAGGATTGTGGGTTATTATTTGTTGTATTTTTTCCCAATTGTTTTTTGGTTTGGACACCAATAAGGTTATAATTTAACTATGATAAGTCTATAAATACATGTGCATTAGTGCATTTAGGATATGAATAGATATATATATATATATATATATATATATATAGATATATAGTGAATGAGTATATCATCAATTCAAGTATTTAGATAAGGCATTCAAAAATATAATTCTATATAACGAGTATATATCATTTAATATTGTATTATATAATACATTAAACATTTGTTATAACACTAAAAGTAATAGTAGATAGACATTATGGTTCATAAACTAGGTGGATATTCCCCTCTAAGCTTCAACCAACATGAATCCTTACAACAAGTGTTGTCCCTAAGTTATATGTGATATAAAAATTCTAAAAATGTTTTTTAAAGATGCATTATAGCTCTTATGACTTTAATTTAAAACATACAAAATAATATTCAACCCTTCACATGTAATCCCCACATGCTACATCCATTGCATGCATTCCTACACACTCTACCTGTGTTAGTACTTCATAAAAGACTACAATTTAATGCACTTGTATAAAATTGCAAAAAAATGTGAAATTATTTAACCTTTGATAAAAAGTATTGTGCTCATGATAGATTATTCTCAACAAAAATACTAAACTAAGGCCTTCAACAAGGTGCCCACTTTATTGGTATTTATTCACACACTCCTACTAACTGGAAATTGAATTGCAATAATAAAAGACACCTAGAATTATTAAAATTGAAACATATAACTTATTATTTGTGGGTATAGATAAATTTTAGGGTTAAATGCTCATCATTAATGGGGAAAAAATGGGAAGATCACAAATGATAATAACAAAGCATCTAGTGAAAAACTAAACTGCTAATGAAAACTTATAAATGTTAATACCTTTTTAAAATCATTATCTACTAAGATTTCAATAATATTTTCTATAGAAGAGAGGAAACTATGACCTAAATGGATATATGTAAAAATTCGAATACCAACATCTCTACCAAAAAAAAACATAAATGTTAGTCATTCAATAGGAAACAAAATTTAACATTGAAGATTTTAGATCTAAAACCTCACATACCTACAAGTTGGAATGGTTTCTTATTCTACATCCCTAGACCACAAGGAAGCTTCTTGAGGGATAATATTCCTAAAACTATTATTCAGTCATATATTGAAAAAATATATTGTTTTTTTCTATAACCTCAACCTAAAACTCATTGGACAAACCTTTAGCCTGTAGCATGTTTCTTTCCATCTCTTGGATGGTATAGTTTTTTCTCTCTACTACACCATTTTTATGTAGTTTATACATGGATGTAAATTGCCTCTTGAAAAAAAACATAAGCTAATTTGAAATATATTCTTCCCCTCAATCCATTCTTAAACTATTTATGTAATGGCCATTTTCCTTCTCAACCATGGCCTTGAACTGTTTGAATGTTTCAAATGCTCCTTATTTATTCTTCAAAAAATACACTCAAGTATTCTAGTTGAATTCATCTATGAATTTAATGATATACACATTATTGGATAAGGTGGGAGTCTTCATAGGACCACATAAATCTGAATGTGTTAGCTCAAGATGATTTTTTGTTGTTTATGACTTACCCACAAGAAAGGTACTCATATGTCACTTCCCCAAAATGCAACCTTTACACAATTTATTTGGTTACTCTATAAGGGGTAGACCTATCACCATTTTATTCTTGTGAATAAGGTTCATCCTACCAAAAATCAAATGACCATACCTTAGATTCCAAAGATTAGACTCATCTATTATAACTATTTTGAATGCTACTACGAGTTCACTTTGTATCTTCAAATGAAACATTCTATTAGATATCATCTTGACTGATGCAATTTGTCTATTGCATCCACTTGTATCAAATATGATACACTCTCTATATTCAAATCATAGATTACATCATTTTTGAACAAGTTTCACAATGTTAATTAGGTTTTTCTTTAACCTAGGCACATAATATACATTTTGAATTTGTCTTTATTCACCTTGCTTAGTGTGAATTAAAATGTTGCCTTTGCCCATGATGGGGACCTTTTCATTATTTCCCATATTTAAATTTAATTTTTAATTGACTCATCAATGTGGTTGAAATTTCTTTTTTCCCATTCATGTGGTTGTTATAACCACTATCCAAATTCAATATTTCTCTACTACTTTGTTTGGTAGTGTTACATGTTATAAACAAACTTCCCCCTTTCTCAATTCTATTAGGTTTAAATTCTTTTACCTTATTTAAATTTGAAATTTCCTTATTTAAATCATACTCTTTCTTTCTACACTCACTAGCATAGTCTCCATACTTCTTGAAATAATAGCATTGTACATTATAAATTTATCTTACCTTTATGTAGAACCACCTCTTGGAGTGTTGTTTCTCCTTCCTCTTCCTCTTTCATGTGATTCTTGATGGTTATGTCTTCCACCTTCTTGATTGTTTAAATATTTTCCTCTACCTTTATTATTTTCTCCTCTCCCCGTGTCTCTCACATTGACATTAGACTTGAAGGCTTATTCATGGGAGAAGGTGGCTGACCTATTCAACCTTTTTTAATGGGTTTTGCAAGGAACCCATTAACTCATCAGTTGTCATTTATATCAAATCCTTAGACTCTATTATTTCAACAACTATAGGTTCAAATCTAATTGGAAGGCTCCTCAACACCTTCTCAATAATTCTATGATCTTTAATAGTGTCACCATTTGTCTTAATTTTATTGACTATGTTCATTGTCCTTGTGAAGAAGTCATTGATAGACTCATTTTATTCCATCATTAATGTCTCAAAATCCCTTCTCCATAATTAGGTTTTGACAATCTTCACCTTATCACTACCTTGATATGAATTTTGTATAATTTCCTAAGCTTTCATGGAATGAATAATTATTGTTATACTTGTAAAAACTAAATCAGCTAGTGCCATTTGGATGTAGCTAATACCCTTGGCATATTTATTTCTATTCTCTTTCAACATATTTATTTGTGCTTATATGAGGTCATTGAAGGCTACTTGGTCTATAAATTTTGTGTATCCACCCTCTAAAAGTTCCCATAGCTCATATAAGAAAATAATTTCCTTCATATTAATACACCAAACATGATAGTTCTTTCCTTTAAACATAGATGTTTCCATGAACTAAAACTGCTTACTTCTATGTTTAATAGGGTCCAAACACCTAAGGCTCTGATACTAGTTATTGGCACACTAATGTAAAAAGGGAATCCATAAAAAATAAATAAGAAAAAAAACTAATGGTGCATCTCCAAGATATCTCCTAAGTTATAAAACTATGGTGTAGGTTGGCTACTACCAAATTCTAAAGCCAACGTATAAGGTAGAAAATGCAATGTACGATAGGATTTAAAACTTTTTAAAACATGGGAGGCAATCTTAAAATTAAAAACACACACATTTCATATATTAAATGATTCTAAAATAGTTATAAATATTGATTACAAACTTGTTCTAATATAACTATTATGATTTATAAATTGATTACAAAACAACAAAACTTCTATTTTTTTTTCTTACTACTAATATTCTAATTCTATTGAATGTATACACTTTATTTCATTATTGTTCTGAAGCTGATCAAACTACTATTAACTAAAATTCTTTTTTGAGGTGTTCATGCTCTTTTCAATACTATTGCATCCTAAAATATTCCTCTAATCTGCCTACTCTACTTTTATTCTGCCTTCTCTCTTATTTTCCACAGTTTGGTGATGTGTGTTATTTTTTTCCACATACCTTTGTCTTAGTCATTTTTTGACTTATAACCACCTACCAAGTGTTTGCACCTAGATCCAATGGTTCAAGTTTAAAATTTGAATTATGTGCATTAAATATGTATGGTGGCTACTGAGAGTATCCAAAGCTAGGATGGTTAGGTGAAAGGAAAAGAGTAAAATATTTTAAATTTAGGATGACTGACATGTGCTCTTTGAATTGTTGACCAAAAAGCCTCAAAAAGTCCATTTTATTTTATTTTCCCTTCTTCAACCAGTTTCATCATTTCTCTAATCTATAATACCCATATGAACCAAGGTAATATAAAAACACTAGTTATGCATTTATTTAATTTTGTTATCAAGGGGTAATATATAGATGAATAATCAACAAAAGTAATTATTGATTATTGTTAAGACACCAAGAGTAAATGCTTAAGATAGAATTACAACATGAAATTTTATGTTTTTAAGTCTACATAAAAATGGAAAGCCAAATAATTAAGGACAACTTCCCACCTAAAAAACATTATCGATAAGGTAAAATACTACAAGTTTAGCATGCAATGCAACAATTAATGCAACCATATTCAAATATTGTTTAATATTAAATCTATCTATTTTGACTCTATTCTTCCACCCTTTCCACCAAATCATAGGAGTCCCTGTTGTTATGGTTAATGCCACTATCAGTGCTTACTTCCCATCATATGAAATACCTTGCAATTGGATTGGTTCAAGAAGTATAGCATCGATTCATATGTCTAATGGAAAGACATGAGAGTAGTCAGTAGATGTATGAATGTGAAATTATGGGATTAAAAATCCATGAGGATTATAGAGTTTCTTTTCACATTAGTGGTGCTCTATAGATGGGAAATTTGGGCAACAATATGTCAGATTTAAAGATGAGACAAACAAAGATAAATCAAAAACACTTAATCACAAGTAGCCTCGAAACTAAAACATCATTTTTGGATGATATTTTATTGGTCAAAATAGGTGATCTCCTAATTTCAGCATCAACTATGATTTAGATGATATGTTACTTATAGAAGATAAAAATATTTGTGACTTGTCATGGGCCCAAAATAGTAGTAGAGGAAGAGTTAAGTAGGAAGAAGACCACGTGGATGAAATAAAACAACAAATGGATGAGTAAATGGGACATTAACATGAAAGAGTGTCAAAACACTAATGAATAAATAAAAAAGTATATGAGAGAAAATTTTATAATAACCATGAATATATTAACTTATAACTGATGTTTGT
This sequence comes from Torreya grandis, assembly GCA_037957365.1. NCBI lineage: Eukaryota > Viridiplantae > Streptophyta > Pinopsida > Cupressales > Taxaceae > Torreya > Torreya grandis. The sequence continues at coordinate 3,167,079 of JARHVA010000462.1, forward strand.
TGTAAGACCAAATAAATGAGCATTCCCACAAACTCAATCCCGATAATATTGTACTAAAGGTACTATTATAGATAGTAATTTCCTATGAAAATATGGAAATCATTTTTTATGAACTTCATCATATATCTAGCAAAGGTTAAGACTTGGTTAACACCACACATGCTAATGAAGAGATTAACCAAATATGCCAATTTGATGCGCATGACATGGATACCAAAGTGTGAGAAACATTTTGTTCAATCTTTTTAAATTCTATAACAAATCCATGGTGCTAGTCCTAGATTTGATATGGGTACCAAATCCCTACTCATTTTAGAAGGCCCAATCTCAATGGGCACAAATATAATCTTTACAAATGTTGAATAATCAACCAAGAAAGTATTCAAAAATAATTGACAACAATAATTCAATTAAAAAAACATAAATCTACTAGTGTGTTAGGCCATGTTGATAGAAGATCCAACATGTGAAAAAAATTTAGTGTTCCATTATATTCTTATCAATAATCAAAACCATTCAAAAAGGGGATGACTAAAGTGATGTTGTAATAAAAATACTTCAGCCCTATGTAGTTGTCCATAAAATCAAGTTACCTAAACTTTGGTAAGTTTAAAGTGTCCAAAATAAAATATGAGCACATTCATGTTGACCAACATTGAATGATCAAGGTTTAAAACTCAAACACATGTAAAAAGTGATAAACATCCCAGATTTTAATGTTAGTCAATGTTAATGCACAAAGAATTTAAGTTCCTCCAATTGAAGGTTCCTTTATTAGGCACCACATAACTAAAGTTCTTGTTTGAGTCTTGAGTCTCACCAACTCAAAGGTAAAATAAAAACCTAGTGTTGAAGAAATAAATGAGAGGAAAATGATTTTACAATACACGTTCCATTTTCTTTAATGATGTAGGATTACTACAACTTATTTTATAATAGATTGATGAAATCAAGCATGTAATGGATTTTCTAGTTGAATATAAAGTTTCATACAAGAAGACACTACCTAATCAACATATTTTTGGGAAAATACCTTTTAGAAGCCTTCACACAAACCTAGCCACAAAGTGGGAGAAAGCAATAGCATGAAACAAACATTTTCAAGTAGAACCCTACACAGAGATGAAGACATGATGGAATTTTCATGGGTGAGAAAATGGTACATAGAAATTTGCACAAGATAGTGAATGTAGTTATACACATCATTGAGGAAGGAAACTTATACATGAAAGGAACAAGAAGTCAATGGGAAGTGAACATCTGAAGAACATGATAGTAGAAAAATCATATAGAACTTAGGAGATCATGACAGAAGCATAATGCTATCGAGTTAAAACCTATATAAGTGTGATATATAAATAAATGAGTGTGATCTTACATAAAAGGATTCAAAACTCATCTTATATTTCCTTCAATCTCTCTCACATCTTTATGATAATTTACATAATTTCGTAGAATATCACTAGTGAGTTATTATTGCATCTATCATTCATGTACACACACACTCACATTAATATAGTATTGATTTATTTCTCAACACCTCAATAATAACTTGCATAAGTATATTTTATTACTCACAATAAAATATATCATGAAATACTAATAAGAAATACAATTAATATTTTGTTTTCATTGAATTTTGACTAGAAAACCTATCATGTGTGTGTGTGTGCACGCGCACGCGCGCATGCGCGTGCACTTCTTGTGAAAATATAGGTGCATGGATGATTTGTTATAGGGATCATGATGTGGCTTATGTTTAGTTTGATCTTATTTTTTATTACATAACTTTTTAGACCTTGTATTGGTCATATTATTTATCCTTGTGATGGTACATTCAATAACGCTTTTAATAAGTGGTATATGACACTTATGAGTGTTTTATCCTTCATGTACCATGTATAAATCAAAAGGTACTCTTTTTATTGAATGCACTTTCTTAAACCTTGATCTTGGATAACATAAAGACCTAGGTGGATTTGAATTATGATTATTATGCCTTTGGGATATTTATAAATTTTTAAGATAAATGATTTTGAACATTGTTACATTCATATTAGATTACAAATCCTTATTTGGATGTTAAACTTGCATACAAGATGTTTAAAAATTAACAAACTAATTAGATAAAACTCTAATTAAACTTATGTACTTGGATTTTTAAAATCAACCAAAAAATAACTATGGTTTTTTGGTAGTAAACACTTATGCATTTTGAACATGCATTGGAAGATATTACCCTTTTGGATTTCAAATTTGAATTGGGATATAATCACACATTTGTATGGTGATCCCAACTTAGGAGATGAAACTCTAGATAAAAAAATTTAAACATATGTTTAGTGGTTAAACAATTTTTTAAATATGAAACTTTATTTATATATGTTAAACTCATTTTTAGTAGCCCAAAACTTTTGGATTTCAAAACACATTTGGAGATTAGACACCTTGTGTTAATACTTGTGTTTTTTTTTCAAAATAAAAATCATGTCAATTATTTTATTTTACATAGTCCATAAAAAATGGAGTGGTTTTGGACTTTAGATTATGATTTTTTCTCTTTGGTCACACCTCAATTTGGAAATATAGTTCATGCATGGTATATGTGAATTTATTTGATAGGACCCTTATTTGGGAATTAGTGTTTGGGTCTTATTAAGACTTATAGGTATCTAAGGTGATATCATATTTATGCATGTAAAATGGATAGGTGAGATTTGGAGTATATGAGATGATTAGATATTTTGAGAAGTGTATAATAAACATTCAGATGTGATAATATACAAATGGAATGGATATTATAGTATAGTTTCAAAATAACTTTTTACATCAGTGCTAGGGTTTTCTATGGAGTTTACTGATGTCTTCCTAATGTTTGTGCTTTACCAAACATTCCCCACTATTGGAGTTGGTATGTAATTAAGATTTCATTTGTTTTTTTCACTTAGTCATATAGCTATATGCATATATCTCAGTATTTATTAAAAAAATTATATCATATTGGTCCCAATTCATTATCATATCCTGCATTGTCACATATCAGTTGCATGTTATTTCAAGGACTTGTATATATATAAATGAATTCTCTCTTGTTCTATTGATTCTTTGCATCTACTACATTTGTGAAAGGGTAGGGCCACTTTTAGGATTTAGAAGGTAGATGGAGGATTTGTTAGACTATGTGTTTAAAAGGAAATCCCTTTAAAGCTACTCTTTCTCTTCCATTTCAATTTAATGCTTTCTTCAGAATGGATATTATACAAGTGTTCAATACTTCAATGTGGAATACTCCTTATTCTTATTTTATGTTATGCCTATAAAAATATGTAGATGAATATAATCATTGGATGATAATCAAAGAATTATTGTATTGATACATGTATAAATAAGGAAGAATATTGTACCTTTACATTGCTAGTACTTGGTAAATGAGAATGAAAAACTTATGGAAATTTTGATAATTATGATTTTGTATAATTTAGATAACTATTAATTTTATATGCAAAGGGAATTAGAAGTCATTCTATATCTATGACTAAACTAAAGCTAAAATATTGTATGTTTTTCATTAATACATTAATTAGGAATTGAGTTGGAATCATAGGTCTAGGGGTCAAAATGGAATTGATCCCCATTCTTGGTTAGTGATTACTGATTCAACTAAAAAGAAAGGTATGTTTTTTGGTATTTTATTAGGAGGTTCTTAAATTAACTTTCAAGATTTATTAAACCCATATTTGACAAATGTGAATCTAAATATTGAAAAAAAAAATCAAATATTAAACCTCCTCGCATAAATTAATAATCAAGAACACATAATAATTACATGATGGTAACTATAAAAATGAAAAAGGGTGAACACAACAAAATTTTCTATGGTTTCATGTATCTTTATAATCGATTCATTACCTTGAATTTTGTTTAGTACTAAGTGTGACTGATTTTTTGGGCATTAAAAAAAATAATGGTTTTCATTGGCTTAAAAATAAAATAAAAGCATCAAATAATATAGAGTCAAAACTAATCCAAAATCCTTTCCAATGTCTTTCATGTCTATTAAACATTCATATTGTTAGAATTTTTTTAGATTAGTCCAGCTTCACAATAATGAATGCCCCACAGTTATAACTTACTTTGTACTCCTGAATTGCAAGTGTTTATCACCTTGAAACTATTTTATCTCATAGTTATTATTTTGTAAACATTGTTTAGGTGTTTACATTTTTGAGTTTGAGTTATTATTTTTTTTAATTTTATAATGTTCTAAGCAAATCCATAAAAATAATATTATTTCATTGTCTATTCCAAAGAAAAAAAATTATGTTAAATTGTAGGTCCTATCACAACTATTTATTCCATGTAAGCATCCTGAAAGGTGAAGTGCCATCTAATGAATCATATATATCATATGTACTTCTAGAATATTTATTACCAATGCATACCATATTCACTACCACATGTCTACTAAACCATATCAAATCCGCATGACAATATCAGTGAAACCCATACGAAAACATCAATGATAACCATGCAAAAAAACCAACCAACATTGGTTGTATTTCTATTCATGGAAACAAAACCCAACCATTGATGATATATTGACAACATAAATTCATTCCATTGTATGCTACATTGAAATAGGGTTCATTGGATGTTTCTCATCCTTTTCAAGATTTGACACACAATGTCATGATTTTTTAGAGGGATTAGTTGGTGTGATAACACTTTTTCATCCCTTCTTTTAGATAATTGTCAGAAAAAGGGATAGTATAAAATTCTTCTGTAGAATATTAGGTTTAATTAGAATCATGTAAAATCTTGAGTTATTTTTGCTTTTTCATTCCTTTGAGTTTAACTAAGTTCATGCACTTATTTTTTATTATGTTGTTTTGTATTTTTTGGGTGAAACATGAAAATAAGAGTACAAATACTAATTACAAGTACAAGTATATGATGTTTGTATTTTTTATATTTAATCATCATGACCACAAAACACGTCCTACAAAAGTACTTATATAATTTTACATAGTTTTCTTTGACACTTGATTTATAGAGGTGTTGAATATTTATTCTTCAATGTAGGAAGTGAATATATATGTATGTGTGTGGGCAGGTGGGGAGGGGGTGGAAGATAGATATTACAAACAAAAAAATATAGATGGAAATAAAGTTTAATACTACCTTAATAAAATTTAATAAAATATTAAATCTCATCATATAAATTTATAAGTAAATTGAATCACATGTTAATCAAATAAATTTGTTATGTTTTGATGTCATAAGTCATGTTATCATGGATGATACCATGTGAATAATGATATCATTTGTTCGTTTGTATATTCCAATAAGTAGAAACAACCTTATAATGTATTTTGGGTTTATTACTCATTTGTTTATAATTGTTTTCTTTTCACACTTAATTTATATAGTCGTTGACTAATTCTTCATTTGTGAGCACTCATAGAACTTTACATAGTTTTATTTGAGACTTGATTTATAGAGACGTTGAAGGAAGTGAATGTATATTTTTTTCAATGGTGGAAGACATAAATATAATTTTAAAAAAAAAAAAAAAGGAAAGAAATGAGACTTGATTTATAGAGACGTTGAAGGAAGTGAATGTATATTTTTTTCAATGGTGGAAGACATAGATATAAGTTTAAAAAAAAATAAAAAAATTGAAAGAAATTTTAATAGCACAACAAAACATAATTTGATCAAATATTAAATATTGTCACAAAATTCAAACTAAATTCAAAGATAGCTTAAATAAATAAAATTATAATGTATTGATGCCATTATTCATGTTCTTGTGGATAGTGTTGCATGATTATGATTTCATGAGTTTGTTTGTATATTCCACTACATGGCAATCACGTCAAAATGGATTTTTGGTTTGTTACTATTTTTTTGATATTTTGTTTTCTACATTTAATTTATACATCCATTTACTACTTTTTATGCTTTTGTGAAGTTAGTTTAACTCATAAAACTCAACATAATATAAATATCTTTAATTTTCCTATCATTTTGTTACATTAATTATAAATAAAATTATATTATCTTAGTTATAAATTTATATAACAAGATTCAATATTTGATTATATCCTTTGTATTTTTGTAGATAGTTTCAGTGCAACAACTTTATATTTTTTCCTTCAATTCCTAGTAATGAGAATCATAACCAACTCATATCATATTTATCATTGTACATATTTATTAACAATGGATATAATATTTATAATTGTATATAAAGAAACAACAATGTCACGTGTTGCTAACTTCAAATTCATTCTATTTACTTTCTTGTCCTTTTTTCTATTGATATGTCCCTACTTTTATCAATATCTTCGTTGCACCTTTTTAATGCAATTACTAGTTTTATACACACACACACACACACACACACACACACACACACACACACACACACACACACACACACACAAAATTTTGACCATTAATTGATGATGATATTAGGATAAGAACCAAGGTTTGAGGGGTATCCATTCCATCGAATTCTCTTGGGGTATGATCCCAACTTCATTGCTTAAATCATGACAGGATTTACTAACAGCAAGAATTAATACATGGTGGACTCTTTGTGAACCAAATATCTTAACCAATTGAACCAGAAACCATTTACATATTTATACACTTTTTCAATATTATTTAGATAAAAAAATCATATCTTATAATGTGGAATATATAATAATGGCTTGAACCAATATTTTTTTCTTACAAAGCTGATTCCCATAACTTTTGAAATGATCATGTTTATTTTATAAGAATATATCTCAATCAATAAATGTATAAGGGAGATGACCCAATAGGCATGCACCCTAAACTTGTGCATGCGTGGAACTTGAACTATGCCATATCAACACTTAAAATTGGCATTAATGGATACCTTAACTAGTATACTTATTGATTCTAGATTTTTACCTCATGACATGTTTATACAAATCCAATGTTTTGATCCCCATGCAAGATGTCCTTATGGGGCCATTTTGGAGGTCCAACCAACCCCCAAGCATGCCATGACTAAACAAAAATCAATTAGTGGCCAATAGTGGGTCATACACTCCTTAAAAAATCAAACAATTGTGCCAAAAGTGAGAAGTTAAAACTCCAATTAATAGTGTAGCTAATGGAATGTAAACATTGAGCTCAAAGTGGCAAATCTATGTTTCACCATCTTGAATTTATGACCCACCACCTCACATTCATTTTACTGATTCTTGGGTATTTTTCCCTAACTTTATAGCATGTTTGTCCCCATTCACATACATTTCATAAGCAGGGAAGAGGAAATAGAGGTTTTAGGAGATAATACATTGGTAAAATAAATACAAATAATATGAGAGATTATACTTGCTTGCCATCAATGCTTACAGGTGAGGTTTTTTACACCACACTAAGGTTGTGATCCATTTGGTTTTGAAAATGTTAAAAAATTTGAATGTTTGTAAAAAAATAGTAATTTTTTCACTAATTCTATCAATTAAGACTAGTCATTTTATGAATCATTTGGAATCATTCTATGAATCGTATGGGTAATTAACAATATTTTTGTGTATGAGTCCCAATAACTACTAGTGTGGAAGATTTAATGGGAAGCAATCACCATTAATGGAAGATTTATCTAGGAACCATATAGCTCATAACATTAGTGAGGTATAAATAACCTCACATGTAATCCTACATCACCTCTTCCTTGATCATCAAAATTAGTCAGACATTTAGTGACAAAACACTACATAAAATATATCTAATAGGGTTAATATTATAAGCATGCAATTATTTTTTGGTCTTGTTGAATGTGTTGATGATAATTTTTTCTTGTTGATAATAAATTAAAATTAAAGTCACCCTATAATAAAGGATTTTGTAAAGAACATTCACTATCATAGGTTAAATTTGAATGGTCTTGATAGTGAATGAAAACCTTTAGGGCTTCCATGAACATATCACCTCTACTCTTTCCTTCAATGCATCACACATTCTTCACAATAGTGTAGTCATTTTATGAATCATTTAGAATGAGTACTTTTGGATAGCTTGGTGTACACCTTCGACTTTATAAACACACCAGCTAGAGAACTAATGGTAGCCATCTCCATTTATCTAGGATTTTTTAACATGGTTAAACATTATATTTTATTTGGATTTCATTGCTTACATGTGAGGTTTTTTAAACCTCATCAACCCTATGAGGCAAATGGTCACATGGCTTGGACCATTTATTTAAAAAGTAATTAAGCCCTTATGGCCTGCAAGGAATATGTTTCTTTTAATTTATTAGGTTCTTTTTCATTTTGATTTATGCAAAAGTGGCTTATTAGGTATAGGTATTAGAATTTTCAAAGCCACATTTGAGGAGATCCATGTCTATTTCCACTGGTGTTTTTCAAAATGATAACTCCTTACATTATGTTTACCTATCACTAATTTCGAGTGAGCTATTCTAAACCTCATTAAGGCTATGAGCCATTCTAGTTTAAAAATTATGAATGTGGCTTACAATGTCATTAAAACATTTAAGTCTTGGATTTTGATGGGAAGGAAGGGGTTTTCAGTTTTTTCTATATGTGATTCATTCAAAATGAGTAATTTTGGCTTGGAAAAATTTCCACACATTTACAAATGAATTATGACACAGGACCACATGTATTCAATTATTTTACCAAATTGTTGAATGTAATGGTGAGAATAATTTCTTGTTGACTACAAGAAGCACTGAAGCTCACCCTATAGTAAATTATTTTGTAAATAAAATCCACTACTATGAGGTGACTTTCAATGTTCTTGATAGTTTAGGATAATTGTCGTCGCTTCCATAAAAAAACTAATTTCACTTATAAACAATGATACAAAGTGAGGGTAAGCTCTCATGTTGCTAATTCTACTCTTACCAACATATCATCTCCCTAACCCTCCATTTCCTCTTCCTTGCCCATGTAATGTATGCACTGATAGGGATGAACATGATATAAGGTTAGGTAAAATTACCCAAGCACTAGTGAAATGAATGTGAGGCATTGGGTCATAAATGTAAGATGGTGAGGCATAAGTGTTGTAAACCTAGAGCTAGGTGTTTACCTTCTGTTGACTATGAAATTAGCCAAACATTTAGTGATGAAGCAATATAGAAAAGAGGGTTAAGACTGCCAAAAGTTTGCAATCCATAACTACTTAGTCTGAATGATTTACCAATGATTACACTAAATTTAACATGTCTTAATTGATATAAAGACCAAACAAAATTACTAATTTTGCTTACAAACATTCAAATCCATAATAACATTTTCAATCATGTTGGACTATATAATTTAAATTTATATTATGTGTTATTATTCACCAGTTTAGAATATGAATTTAATTTATGGTGAGCCTTACACTTTTTTTCAAACATGAAGGGATTTATACTATAACAGTAATAAACTTCAATGGAGAAATAAATAGAAGATAAAAGGGATGTATAGTTGAGAATAAAATATTGTCAAAAAGTGAAAAGTTATTTTAGAAGTTAGTAGACCCTGTTGCAATAGCTCAATAGGATTTTAAATATTGATAGTCAATGAAATTACATATTGTTGTTGAGAAGTAATATAAAATTTATATTCTTAAACCTATCTTTTTGTATTTATCCATACAAATCTTAAATATAGTTATTAGTGGTTGAGATAATGTGTACTATTAATAGTACACTATCTTGCATATAGGTTAAAATATTTTTATGAATCTTTGTAGAATACCAATGTTCAATTATTGGGTAGTTATGTGTTTGTAATCAATGAAAAAATCATCTAATTTTAATAAAAACTATGTTTTAGAGTTGGGCCCCATACCCTCAACTACCCTCTTAACTATTGAATCCCGCTTAACTATTAGGTCCTCTCCCTTATTCCTAAAATAAGCAATGATTTATATAGATAATTTTTTAAAATATTTATTAAAAAAATTCCATCGACATTCATTTTATTACATCTCTTTACAATTACTATTTTTATTTAAAGCCACATTTCAAATTTATATTATTGTCAAGCTAATATAATTATCTTGGCAATAAAACATGAACTTTTTCTCACTTGTCTTTACCCAATTTTTTTATATGATTTGAAAGTCATTATAATAATAAAAATGGACTCTCACTCATAATCAATCGAATATATATATCCTTATAGTATTATTATAGAGATTAAAATAATTGTGTTGAGTTTTGAATGCTTTGAGATATCCAATGCACCCAATGAATTGTTTATAATTGGATAGCTGATATACTAGCCAATTTAGATCTTAAATTGGTTTATTGATAAATTTAATGTCCAATTATATCCAAATATTACATAATGAAAGTATAATATAGAGTTTTATTTTTGTTTATGTAGGGTTCATGTATACTATTTTTATATATTAATTATGTTTATAATGGTAGTAGGGATGATAGTGGATTGTAATGTCCATGAAATTCTAGTAATTAATTAAAAAAAAATTAAATTCGATGTCTATTTGATTCTCAAAAAAAAAAAATCCAATTCTAATTTTGATGTCCATTTCACTATCATATTGAAGTTTTTTCTTTTTTAATTATAAAATTTTATTGAAATATTGAAATATCTTGGGCATATGGTAGAGTTATCACTAATCAACAAAACCTTTTTGAGAAGGTAATAAAGTCATTAATTAATGTGATATGTTCCAAATCCAAAATAGATGCCTTGAGATTGATATCACTTCACTCTTTTTGAAATAAATATATTTAAGATATATGTAGTAGTATTAAATCATGTTAAATCATATGTATTCCACCTACCAAATACTTCCTAAACTTTACCAAAACATGCATGATGGAAAGCATCTCCTTATCATAGTTAGAGTATAATCCCTCCACATCATGGAACTTCCTACTCTCATAGGCAATGGGGTGCATATTATATATAAGCACAATACTTATCCCCTCACATAAAGCTCCACACTTTAAAAAAAGGGGTTAAGAGAAATTAGATAATGCTAAAATAGGATAAGTGCTCACTACATCCTTGAGCTTGTTGAATGTGCATTGATCCTAATATTTCCATTAAAAATATACTTTCTTACATCTCATAGTAAATCCATCAGTAAACATGACATTAAACCCTAGAAAATCCTCTACCTAAAGAGCTCCCTTCATCACTAAGCCTTCATCAATATAGTTGTGGGTTGCCCCACCTTCAATAAACTCAATCACTCACTGAGCTTGTATAACTCCTCTCACCTTGAATGGATGATATTTAAGTGAACATGAAAGAGAATCAATAGTATCATCTAGTGGTTCACCTATAACTCTCTTCTCCTATTCTACCAACTCTTCTCCTTGATTACTATCAGAGCTAGAGTCTCCTTTCTCTTCCTCCTCCTCTATGGCAAAAGTAACCTCAATGTAATGTACCTTGCCTTCCCCAAGGCATATATGTCTAGGATCCCAAGGTTCCCTACATGAGAAACAAATATTTTTCCTTTTGAGTCATTCCTCACCTCTGTATCCACATTTTTTTTCTTGGGATACTCTTTTTGAAAGTTTTTCTTATTATTTTTATTTGAAGGGGAATATTTGCTCTGATTTTCTAACTTTTTGAAATAATTCTAGAAATTTTCTTTGTCAAATTGGTATATCAACCTATGAATAAAATTTGTATATGAAGTGATAAGGTTATGACCCTACATAACCATGTCATGGTACCACCAATCATTTACATCACTCTCCAAGTTCAAAAAAATAAACTAGATGGCCTCACTCTCAAACATGGGGTATAAATTGAGATATTTGTCTAACTTTTGTATCCATGCATGTGTAATGCATTTACTCAAACTAACAAAATTTGAAAGAGACACCTTACCCAACTTTCATTGTAACCCCTGGTTGTGCCTTCTGTCTCTTCTAAGCCTGTTCCTGTATTTCAATTGAAAAAATATTGTAATGACATGGCATCATAAAACTCATCACCCAAAGAGTTCCACTCATGCATATAATCTATAAAACTCTCTCTTCTAACCTACTATCCATCACCTTGTTGATCTAAGAAATTAGGCATACAAGGTCTATGTGTTATTCTATGAACTACCTTAGAGTTATTGTTGGCAAGAATATTAATATTACTTACCTCTCCATGGTTTTCATTATTTCCATTATTGTCATTATTATTTTTCACCCTCTAAGTGATCAATTGAGCCACTTATTTACATTCTCTATCCAAGTATTTTAAAATTTGCATAATACTAAGATTTTGTTGATCATCCCTATCACCCATTGCAATTGAAGATATACAAATGAGTTAGTTTCCTAAACAGAATAGCAAGATCACCATCTATGATACCATTTAAATATAGCTTTTAGGATAAATTAGAAAAAAAATATATTTATACTTTGATTCTAAATTAGATATAATTCAAATATGGGAATCACTGATAAACAACACAACATATTTCTATAATAAACCTTTCATAAAAACTATGACATTATAATTTTCTAGTTCAAATAATTAAATTACATATGATATTTTTGGAGATAGTATCCATAAACAACAACTCTTACATTGAAAGATTCAAATGTTGATATGTAGTAGTAAATGTTTACATAGATTGTAACATCCACAAATCTCCACACAACTTCACTGGAGATCCTACAAACAACACACAATTTATATACTAGAATTCTAGATCTACTTTGAAGCATAAATGTAATTCTCTAATGGAATCATCTAATATGAATAAGAAGGTTTTCCTCTTCAAATCCACAATGGAAACCAAGTGGGTTTTCATCGTCCTAATCTCTAAATATCCAAGGGTTTTCATTCTTAGTTGGGAAAGAAAGAATAAAATTTCAAACTTCACAAATGGGGTATTTTAGAATATAGTAAAAGATGAATGATAAAGGGAGAGAGATCTTACTTATATAATTTACAAAGAAAAATGAATGAGGGAATAATTATGAGGAGAGAGAAAATATGGTGCCACATTTCCATATGGGCTAAAATGAATTATATTGGGTATGTATGACACCATGTTCAAAGGTCAAAAGTGAATCTCCTACTTTTGACAATATCTCCTCCATTTCCATGTCACTCTAAAATGGCACATCACTCAACATGTGAGCAATAGTTTGGTGATTGTCCCCATGGGCAAATGGTCAAAAGGTAGATCTCCTGATTAATCCTTCTTTTGTCTTTGTCTCCCACCTTTCATGTGACACCAAAAATGGTGCCCCACTTCCACATGTGAGCCAAATCTTCCATGGTGAAGTCCGATCATCTTCCTCCCATGTGATCACAAACTTCCAAAATATGCCCGACACCTTTTGAATTTTTCTTCATGCCAAAATAAGATTCCACCTAAGGGTGGTGCCCCAACTATTCACCCTTGTCTTATTTCACCAATAAGACAACAAACATGTGATTTATAAAAGATAAAGAACATTTATCTTAGTGGAGTACTAGCACATTTTCTAGATCACATGGGATATCCTTTGTGAGCCATGGAACATCATCCAAAATCCACATCATCTATTGCATCATCACCTGTATCACTTGCCACATCACCATGAATAATGACATTAAATAATAACCTATAAATAGTGCATGTGTGAATAATGACCTCAATCCCCATAATACATAGTGTATGAGCTCCTGAAGATCCTTGTAATCCATGCTAAAATGTTGTAACTACTCTCAAAAAGAACCAACGAAATTATCTTGATCTTCTAAACACAATGCCACTAATTGAATTCCCTTCTGAAAATGGCGCCACTCTCTAAGAATGTTGGAACTTCCAAAGATGTTGGAAGGATATAAAAAGGAGACATTACAATAAGGACCCTCATTTTTTTCTAAATTAAAAAACTTCAAGTTTATTGGTGACAACATTTATATAACCTAAGTTTTAGTTTACGCTTTATTACCACATGAAACAAATGAAACCAACCACAATTTTAAAATAGAATTCATATGTTAATGTGTCTATAGAGGCTCCCTTTACTTTAAATTCTAAGTTTTTTTTAAAACAATGTGATGTTGTGACCCCATGGGTACACTCTTACTGCACATGCTTTCTATTTATACTATAAACTCTAGATTTTTTGGTAAACTCCATGATTGTGACCCTTTTACTATGTTTTAACTATCACATGTTTTATTTTAATATCACAATTTTTATTAAAGTATAATGAACATTTTGTTTAATTTTTTAGATGTGATCATGGGTATATTTATTTATTTTGTATAGTGGAAATGTAAATGAATGTGAATATAAATTGAATTTAAGGTTTTAGTGCATTTACAAAGTTTATTGAGGATACATTGAGAAGAAAAGAGACAATCCATGTCTTCATGACCTAATGATTTTGTTTTGAGTGCCATGTGTTTTCTAATTTTTCAAAAAATATATGAAAGTGGTGTGGTGCTTTATTACTTTTTTAGTATGACTGTGACATGTTTATTCATTTTATGTATGGAAAAGGTGTGGATGGAAAAGAGTTATAAAGTGGATACTAAAGTTTTAATAGATCTTCAAATGTTACATAAATATATTTGAAAGCATGAAGGTACTTCTTGATTATAATGTAATGAGAACATGCCACGTGCATCACTTTGAGTGGGCATGATAAAGGTAAAATGTAATGAGAACTTAGAACTTGGTGAGGAAACACTACACTAGATTTATCCATGTGGTCATGATACACATTGAGATGAAAATGAATTTAGACCTAAGTAGGTGTAAAAGATGAATTTAAAGATTTAACACATCTATTTAGTCAATAAGAGGAAGTGAGCATAAAAATGAAGGTAGCAACTCCATGACCTCAAGTCTACGGGATGGTGACCTCTAGATGGTTGAGATTTTCCAAGGTGACTAAGGTGATGGACCAATGGAATAATAAATCTATGACATGTGAATTCACTTTTGATATCATAAGTTTTATTAAATATTATGAGCACTTTATTAACTTTTTAAGATATGATCATGGGTATTTTTATTTATTGTGTTCAATGAAAATGTATCATGTGAATATAAAATGAATTTAAGGTTTCAATGTATACATGTAATTCATTGAAGCCCTATTAAGAATAAAATGAACATTTTCTCTCTATGACCCCATGAATGTGTTTTGACTACCACATGTTTTCTTTGATATAGATGTAGAATTTATTAAAGTGATATGGTGCTTTATTAATGTTTTGAGTATGATTGTGGCATGTTTATTCAGTATGTAGGGAAATGGTGTGCATGCACAATAGGTATATAGTGAAGACTAAAGTTTCATTGGATCCATAGACATTACATAAAGACATTTGAAAGCTTTAAGGTACTCCTTGACTTTATGACCATGAAGCAATGAGAACATGCCACATGCATCACTTTGAGTGGGCATGGTAGAGGCAAAAGACAATGAAGACTTGGAACTTGGTGATAACACACTACATAATATTTCACCATGAGGCCTTGATACATAGTGGTATTTAGCCCTGAGCAAGAATAGAAGCTAAATTTTATAGATTTAATGAATAGCGTAGTCCATGAGAGGAAGTGAGCATAAAAGTGAATGTTGAAACTCTATGACCTCCATGACATCAAGATCACATGATGGTGATATGTGGATGGTAGAGATTCACTGAGATTTCTAAGGCCATGGTCCCATAGACTGATAAAGCTATAACATTCAAATTTTGGAGTGGAAAAATTATAAATAAGGCCATATGACCATAAAATTTAGCACGTAGTAGCAAAGTGCATTGATGGGTGTCCTCACATAGCATTGACACTATTTTTTCAAAATCAAGATGTTTTCCCATGATCATGTGACTCTATTTAACATGCAAAGTGCCCTTTATCTAAAATTCACTTTTACAATGATTACATATATTAATCATGCTTTATTTAAAAGATGTGATCATTGTGTGGTAGGAAAAAGTGAATGTGTGAATTTAAAGTGAATTCAATGTTCAATAGATTCACGGAGTTTGATGAGGCCACTTTATAAATAAAAGAGACACTCAATGCCTCTATTAACCATGACCCTGCAATGATTTCCACATGTTTTCTTATGATATCAAAACTTTATTAAAATTAATATGCATGCTTTATTAATGTTTTAAAATATGCTCACATTGTGTTTATTTATTGTGTTGAGGAAAAGTGGATAAACAAGAATATAAATTGAATTTAAATTTTTAACGTATCCAATTGAGGTTACTTTAAGAAGAAAAGAGACTTTGTCAATCCATGTTTCATGACCCTGTGATCATGTTTTAACCACCCCATGTATTTTTTTATCTATTGCAGATTTTATTAAAGTGGGAAGGTACTCTTCATTTTTTGAGTATGACCGTGGCATATTTATTCATTATATGTAGTAAAAGTGTGGATGCAAAGGAATAGAAAGTGAAAGGAAACATTCAAAGGATTTGTAAACTTCAAATAAAGGTATTTAAAACCTTGTTGACACTCTATGACTCCCTAACCCTATTGCTAAGAGACAATGAGGGAATACCACATGTATCACTTTGAGTAGACACACTAAAGATCAAAGGGAAAGAAATACATGGATTCAAGTGATAACACAATGCATAAGACTCCACCACATGGCCATAATAAATGAAAAGTCAAGAAAAAAGATATAAAAGAGAACTATAAACTTAACACACCTCTAGAATCCACAAATGATAAACTTGAATACCAAAATTGAACTCTGTAACTCCATAACCCTGTTACCTTGAAACTATGAGATTGAGAAATGTAGATGATAAAAAATCTAAATGCAACCAAAGTGACATATTCACAAATAGTTATTAGTGTTGTGGTACACATTTTAAAAATATTTAACTCACAATGAACAAAACATTGAAATGATGAGGTTATGGCAACATCAATTCAATGCACACAACTTATAACATAAATATTTTATATAAAATTGTATTTATGAAAAGAAAACTTATAATATAAAGAAAATTTAATACAAAAAAATAATAAATTTGATGGAGACATTTTTTTTTTTTTCATAATTAAAATTACCTACAAAATTAGTTTTATTATCTTCATCTAATCAATAGAAAACTTAAAAATTAATTTTCTCTATTTTTTCTTTTTTTAATTACATATTATAAAATTAATGTTAAAACTTAAAAAAATGAAAAATATATATTTACACATTTTCTAATATAAATTAATTATAAATATAAATATAATTATTATTTATGTAATAAAAATTAATAATCTTAAATATTTTTAATAATTATTTATATTATACAATTTATTATCTACCTATCATATAATAAAATAATTATTAAATTATTAAAATTTCAATTTTAAGAAACCGAAAAAGCCCACCCACTTTACCAAGCTAATTACCACTTATGCTAGTCCTAAACAATATAAATATTAAAAAATGTTTTGATATGAAAGCTTACGAGTAAAACAATATATCGAAGTTCCAACCACGTTTTGATATTCAGAAGTTCATGTATGATGTCAAATTGAAAATAAATTAAAACAATAAACAGCAGCAGTCTGCAGATTAGATTCAGGCGGCTGCATGAATATTAATTTTGGATATTTCTTTGAATGTGATTATGGATAAGGAAATTAAAAAAGAAGAATTTTAGATAGTAGGTTAAAAGAGAAAATATATTTTAAATTTAATTTTAAAGAGAAGAAAAAAATCTAAGATAAATAAGTTTTAATTTGTTTGTGGTTTTGCGAATTAAAATAGATGGCGAAAGATATAAGGTTATATAAGATTTTGATCACGTAAAGGATCTTTTGGATATTGAGACTCAAGTCAATAAGAATTTTGATTCTCGCTAATAAAATATGAATCAAATAAATGGTTTGAGTCTACTACTTATGTTATGCAATTGTTTTTAAAAAGAAATCTTAACAAACCAAGATACTTTGATGGCTCAAAAATAGACATTAATTCTTTTAGATAGCTACTAAAGTTATATAGAGGTTTACGTGGGAACAAAAACTTTGAGATCACTTTGTATGATGAGGCATTCTGAGAGCTTATTTTCTAAAGAAACGAAAAAATGCTCTACTGAATATTTGCTTTTCTCTAGAGTGCTTTTAGTTATTTACAAGATTTATGTCAGTAATGAAGTCTCTAGATTTTATATTTCTCATTTAAACGAGAACTAGAATGTATATGTATTTATAGACAACTTGAATTCAAATTAGGATCACATTGGTGCCAAAATTGATCTTAAATGGTCAAAACTTGAAAAAGAAGGAACACTTAATAAACACACTTAATCCAAAAGGGAACATAAAAACACTTATCAGGAGTGTTTGTACACTCATGATAGGACCTAGGAGTTTAAAAACACTCCGAAAATGAGGTCAAAATAGAGGAGACTTAGAGGATAGAGAAAAATGGAGATAAAGTGGGGGAGAAAGGGCCAGAAACTAAGAAGTAAAAAACGAGCTAAAAATATTTAAGTTAGACAAATAATTTACATGTAGAAAAATATGATAAAATCATACAATTCAATGACTAATAAAGGTATAAGGGACAATTTTAGGTTTTTACATTTTTCATACTTTGATGTGTGTGTGCATACATATAAAATTAAAGAAATACATGTATATACAAAATTTTGTGCGCCTATAAATTGAGAGTGAAATCTAATGTACATATGAATCAGAAATTTGTTTTCCTTTTTCTACACACAAGTGCCAATAATAATAATATGATGAAAATTGAAAAAAAAATAATCAATTAATTAGAAGGTGGGTAAAATACCCACTTGGAGCCAAGTACCTGTAAATTTGTGTAAATCATGCATACACTAATGAGTATAATATTTGGTAACAAAAATATGGTGAAACAAGTTTCTGAGTATTATTTATTTAACAATGATAAATAATAACCTAAATATAATCCTTTGCGGGAATCGGTGGTGTGTACCAGGTACATCCCATTATATGAAATTTAGGATAATTTATTTGTGCAAACCTAAATACAAACTATTATTTTAATTTTGAGTTCGATAAACCCTCAATTATGAACATAATTAAACAAATCAAGTACTTGGTTCAATCAGATGTGAAATTGAGGCAATTGAAGCTCTAAAAACCTAATTGCAACCAAGTAACATAAATTAAGACTCGATTATCTCCAATAGCATAGCTTATTGAACCAATCAAATAATTAATAATTGAATTTTTTATATTTTTTTTATAAAAATAAAGAGGGAGCACACTAGCCGTAGGATCAACTAATTATTGTGAGTTTAGAATGAACTAATCCCAACACATCTATTCCTTGATTGATTCCTTAATAACAACTCATAAACATACAAGAATGACAAATGAGGGTCAATTTTGTGTGTGGGGACCCAAGTCTAACTTTATTGCTTTGATCTCACCTAATTAAACCCTTTCCTAGTTAAGTTGAATCTATCAACAACTTAAAAATATCAAATAATTACAAGCAGGTGCCATTTGTGTTCATGTAGCTCCAAATCAATCTTCATTGTTTCAGTCACACCTAATTAAAACCTTAGTTTATCAATTTCAATCTAATAATTATGAATAATGACATACAAGAATTTATTGTGTGTGTGTGTGCACGCAAACCCATGTCAACCTACATTGGTATGATCACCTCCAAGTGAGTCATTTTGCTTGTCAAATTCAATCTACAAACACAAAATAATCACAAACAAAAGTCAATTATGTACACACAACCCTAAATTAAGTTTCATTGCTCTAATTGAAATCTTAGTTTTTCAAATTTAGTTTCATAATGACCGACTAACACCAAATAATGACAAATGAACATCAATTGTATGTAACTCCATTTATCGACCACCATTATTTTGATTGTGCTCAATTGAATCTTTAGTTTGTTGAGTTCCATGTAACAACAATTTATGAACACTGAATAATAAGAAGTTGGGGTCAATTGATTTCACATATCCCTGAATTCACCTTCACTGCACTAATCACACTCAATTGTGGCACTGTCTTATTGATTTTGGCCCAAAAAAAAACTGTATAGAGACACTAAGTTACCCATGACCATTTGCCTGAAGTGAATCGTCATTACATTAAATCAAGCAATTAATAGGTAAATTTACGGAACCATGGTCAAAATTGAGCATATTATATAAATTAAGGATTCGTATATATTCATCCTCCTCGTATATTATTTACTTTATATAGCACATTACTAGCCATAAAAAGATATAATATCAAAACCACCTATAGCCCTTTCCATGAAGACATAGGAGGGGTTTTTGAATTCATCCATGTAAAATTTGTTTCTGGGCCACCATATCGATCTCCATGGATACCACAAGAGAAAACTATGGCTTCTATTTCATTAATCTCTTCAAATGTAAGCTTCAGAGAAAGAGTATTGATGTTCTCTTCCAAGTTCTTGATTTTGGTTGTCCCCAGAATTGGTGCAACATCGTTTCCTTGGTGCTAAACCCAAGCAAGTGCTACTTACCCTGACGTGCACCCCTTGCTTAAAGCAATCCCACAAAGATTTTCAAAGATAGCCTTGTTCCTTTCAAGATTTTCCCCTGTAAACCTTGGCAAATTCTTCACAAAGAATATTTCCACAAAATCAAAGATCATTGTAATTGTACATATAAGGAATTACAATAATACAATACAAAATGAAGCTCAAAATTTCCTTCTTGTAGATATGGGTCCTCTAAAAAGGGACAAAACCAACATCAAGGTACCCACTTTCCTTGGTATATATTCACATGCATCCACTAACTCGCAAGAGACTTGCTACAATATAAGACACCTTGAATTCGTGAAAATGAAACTTATAATTTTGTGAATTTGTGAATATAGAGTAATTTTCCAGTTCAAAGGTCACCACTAAATGATAATAGCAAAGCATCTAGTGAAGAGCTAAATTGCTAATAAAACCCATAAGTGCAAATACCTTTTTAGAATCATTATTTGCTAAGCTTTCCAGAATCTTTGCTTCATAGGAGAGGAAACCTCGGTCTAAAAGGTTATATGGCACAATTCCAATACCAAGCTCCCTACAAGCTATGTTGCAAGAAATGAGAAATGAAGAAATGTGACGGAAACGGAAACGTGACGAGAAACAAGATTGAAAAAGGTTGCGCATAAAAATGGATTTAAGTATATATATAATTTTTAAATGAAAATCATTAAAATTCAACTATAAATATCATTAAAATATTTAAATCTATATTAAAATCAATAAATAATTTATATAATTTTGAAAAAATAATTTTACTTCAAATATTTCATCTTTATTTATTATCTAATGATTGTAAGAATGTTTAAAATAAAAATTTATACAATATATAAATTTAAAAGAATAAATAAATTTAATTAGATTTTTTATTTGTAAATGTTAAAAAAACTTATCATACAATTTTTTATTATTAAATTTATTTTAAATTTAATTAAATAATTATTTAAAAATATTATTTATTCAAAAATATATAAAATCATCTAAATGAATAATAATAAAAATTATTCAATAATAGAAAAAATTAAGTGAAAAAATATCAAGTTAAATGTGGAGTTCATTTATTAATGTAAATCTCCAATAAATTCATTTTTTTTTTTTTTTTAATAGTGAACGACCACTTACAGGACAGATTCATGGTAGAGTGCAAG
Source organism: Torreya grandis (assembly GCA_037957365.1). NCBI lineage: Eukaryota > Viridiplantae > Streptophyta > Pinopsida > Cupressales > Taxaceae > Torreya > Torreya grandis. The sequence continues at coordinate 3,188,733 of JARHVA010000462.1, forward strand.
TCTGCACCCCATTCTATCACGGATTTTGTAAACTATTTATTTGATTTCCTTTTCAAATATGACAGGGCAGTGTACAGCTAACATATAACTAATGTTTTAAAACATATATCTCCGATATGACTGACTTAACCGCGCTGCATTTTGACTGTGCGGAGTTTAAACGTTGCAGTTCTGCGTTGCCATCTGGAAAAGACGTTTAATCCCTAAGTGATGGTTAAAAGCCCGTTTGAAACGACGTTGCCATCGCGTGTGCTTTTCCACCCGTTTAAACACGAAACGCAGGGAAGCCGTCACGTTTCTTGCAATCAATATGAAGGGAGTCATTCAATAGGAGATAAAATGTAACATAGAAACTTCTAGCTGTAAAACCTCACTTACCTGCAAGTTGGGATGATCTCTTCCTCCACATCCCTAGTCCACCAAGACCACTCTATTTGAACTGCTGTAATAGGATGAATGGCATGTGCTCTTCGAATTGTTGATGCAGAAGCCTCGGAAAGTCTAATGTATTTTATTTTCCCTTCTTCAACCAGTTTCTTCATTTCTCCAATCTATAATAGCCACATGAACAGATATAGTATCAAACATTAATGGCGTATTTATTGAATCCTTTTTATCAAGGGGTAATATCCATATGAAGAATCAACAGAAGTGATCATTGAATCTTGCTATGTAAGGTTAATCTGGAATGCAGCAAGCAACGCAACCATATTCAAGCAGGATGTAATACTCAAGCTAAGCGTTATGACTCTACTGTTCTACTCTTTCCACCAAATCAGAAGAAAATAATTATGACCATCACAAACCTAAGAGTCCCTGCTGCTATGGTCAATGCCACTATCAGTCCTCACTGCCCATCACAGGCAATACCATGCTGATGGTTCAGCCCAAAAAGCATATGTCTGAGTGACAACTGACAAGTCACACGTTGAATCAAAATACATGAGAATAACCAATAGATGCACAAATAGGGGATTATAGGATTGGCAAACCATGAGGATATTGTTTGAATTTCTTGTAATGTCAATAGTACTTTATGAATGTGAAGTTTGGAACAACAATGTGTTAGTTTTTAAATGGAGACATAGAGAATTCGAAAACACTTAATCACAAGTAGTCTCAAAAATAAATTATAGGTTTTATATAAGATTTATTAGTTGGAACTGTTCCTTTTCTGATGGAGGCATCAGCTACATGATTTGAATACTATGTTACTTAAAGAAGACAAAAAACATGGAATCTCATCATTGACCCAAAATGGTAGTTGAGGTCCTCGAGGAAGAGTGAAGGAGGAAGAGCACGTGTATGAAACAAAACCAAAAGTGGCTGAGTAAATGGGGCAGTAGCATACAAGAGTGCCCAAATATAAATGAGGAAATAAAAAGGTAAGTGAGATAAAATTTCTGGGTAACCATGTAGACAAAAAAAATCGGATAAAAGAAATAATACTGCGTCAAATAATTTAATCCCACTTGCACTTATGATGAAAAAGCCTACATAGGAGCAAAAATCAAGTGGAGAGAGAAAATGTTGATGACTTAGCTAAAGACTAGCTCACATCATCTTGGATGTGAAACTGACAGGTGGAAAATACCTAAAAAAGAGAGAAAAAAAAACATATCTATTTTACTTTAGAGTTGGTGGAGACAGTATGACACTACATCAGATACTCTTATCTTATGGAAATACTAAATCAAATATGCCGACAACTTGAAAGTTAACACTTGGACTGCCTTGTTTGAAGAGGCTAGACTAGATAAAATAATGAATGCTTTGATCAAGATTCTTAGTAGAAGATCTAACATTAAAAAGGGAATGGATACTTCACAAACTTAATAAGATAACCCTTGTCTCAAATCATCGTTTTCACACAAAGCACTCTTATTACTATTTTTGATCCCATAAAATGCTTGATCTCGTAGGTATTATTAAAATATTTCATTCATTCATTCAGAAATGAGAAAAACCCCTAATCTAAGGACAAATATGATTGAAAATATAACGGTAGGACATTCCAGCTGGCCTCTACAATTCATCTGCAAAGAGTATCATAAATAACTATGCAATTATAAGACTACACTTCAATAAGAAAGGGTTAACAACATATAAACAATGCTTGATATACAACCAAAGAAGGGAATATTGCCATAAAAAATAGTGCTAAATAAGATTGCGATAAAGGTACTATTATAGATGGCAGTTTCTTATGAAAAGTGGAAGCCATTTTTTATGAACTTCATCATAGATCTAGCAAAAGTCAAGGCTTGATTGACAGGACACATATGCTAATGGAGAGACTCAACAAACATGTTATTCTGATGCCTTGCCATGTGCATGACATGGGTAATAAAGTGTGAGAAAACTTTTTGTTGAATCTTTTCAAATTCTACATCCATTCCATGTTGCAAGTCCAATTTTTGACATGGGTATCAAATCCCTGCTCATGTTAGAGGGCTCAATCTCATGGAATAGACATAATCTTTGCAAATGTCGATGAATCAATCAAGAAAATCATCAAAAATACTTTAAAGTGGGGGAAAAAAAGATGAAGCCAAATGCACTATGCCATCTTGATAGAAGATCCAAGGTGCAAGACAGGGTCGGTATTCTAGTATCTATTTATCAAGAAGCACAACCATCCACAAAGGGGATGACTAAATTGAAGTTGCAAGCAAAATACTTCAGCCCTATCCAAACTGAGGTCAAGAGGATTGCAGTAGCCCACAAGCTCTGGTTACCGCAAAATTGGCAAGCTGAAGGCTCCTTTTTACTCAATCCATGTATTGAAAGCAAACACCTCATAAGTGCAGGATATTGTTTGAGTCTTCAGTCTCACCAACCAACCCAAAAGTAAAATAAAAATAACATGTTGAAGAAACAAATGAGAAGGAAAACTAAAACTTATTTTATAATAGATTCAGGAAAGAATTGGGTGCGTTCATGTTGATTGAATTTGAATGACCAAGGTTTAGCGTTCATTTACACACAAAAGTGCTAAACAACCAGGGTTTTAAGTTGGTTGACACCAAAGCACCTAGAGTTTAAGTGTTAGAATATAAAAACATATAAAAAACAGAAAATAGAACACACAGATTGCTACAGCAATTATGGAACAAGATTTTTATTAATCTTCTTGAATCTTTCAGATCTTCTTGATCTTGCTTATCTTGCTCAAATTACAATACTGCCCCATGGGTCTATTAAATAGATTTGAAAGCAAACAATAATTAGAAAAACAAACTCAAGACTAATTTTAGTCTTTACATGCAAACTAATTGTTTGTCTAACTGACTAAATGTTAACTGCTTCTCTAACAGTTTAACTAATTGTTTGATAATTGACTAATAGTTAACTGCTGCATGCATGAGGAGTGGAGAAATTAACTCCAGTCTCCAACACTCCCCCTTAATTTCTACCACAAACTATCTCAGCATTTACAATGCCTAAATTATTTACCATTCTTGCCACAGCTGCGTTGCTAGTAGCTGCCATTGATGGCATACATCTCTTTACTCATTCTATCTACCAGCTTCAACTAGGATGCTTTTTTTTTTCAGAATACATTGCCTCTCTTGTGGAATACACCGCCTTGCGAAATACATCACCTTATATGTGAAATACATCACCTTGCGAAATACATCGCCTTATATGTGGAATACACCACCTTGATATAGCTTAGATTGAGGCTATGAACAAATACAATTGCTTAATGAGTGTTCACTCAGCGTTTAAGACTGAGGAGTAGCCTGTCGAAAGGCTATCAACAGACATGCTTATGTCCAACACTGCAAGCTTCCTGCTTGCTTACCTTTCTTTCACCCAACGTGTAACTGCTCAAGTTTCCTCCCAGGACTCTGCTGGGTTCTTTCCACATTGGTCTAGATTTGCCAACGATCGCCCTGATCTTCAGACACTTTGTTAGCTTCACTCGCTGTTCAACACACACTTTCATAGCTTCACTCGCTGTGTAACACAAGCTCTACAGAGCTCATCTTTCTATAAATAGATTTGAAATAAAAAATAACTGATTGTTTAACTAATTCTTAACTAATCTTCTAATTGCTTGAAAGAATTGAGTCTAAACTGCTTAAACTAACTAATTTTTAACTGTCAGTTAACTAACTGAATGTTAACTCCTACATGCATGAGAACTGAGGTGGAACAGTCAGTTAAGTTGTGGATGGAGAAATTATCTCTAGCTGATCTTTAGTTTCTAACACTCCCCCTTAATTTATACCACTAACAACTTCAGCATTTACTATGCCTAAATTTTGTCTACCAGCTTTAGCTAGGAAGCTTTTCTTTTGTAGAATGCATTGCCTCTCATGCGGAATACATCGCCTTGTGAAATACATCACCTTGTATTTCCAATTGCTAGCATAAACAGATGTAATGCTACATCATTACTAAACATCTTCATACAAAACAAATACAATTGCTCAATGAGCGTTCACTCAGCGTTTAAGACTAAGGGGTAGCCTGTCGAAAGGCTATCAATGGACATGCTTATGTCCAACACTGCAAGCTTCCTACTTGCTTATCTTTCTTTTACCCGACGCATAACTAACTTAGGTTTCCTCCCAGAACTCTGCTGGGTTCTTTCCATGTTGGTCTAGATTTGCCAACGATCGGCCTGATCTTCAAGCACTTTGACAGCTTCACTCATTGTTCAACACACACACTTTCATAGCTTCACTCGATGTGTAACACAAGCTCTGTGGAGCTCATCTTTTCAAACACGGCACTGCGGCCATCAATGCTATAATCTGAAGACAATGAATGATTGCATTGCTTACATAACACAAAAAACATACGCATTGTAAAATTGAATACAGACAACAGACAATAAACAAAAAAAAAAAAAAAAAACTCATAAGGCTTTCACTTGGTCAAAATAGACTCTAGCGGAGACCACGAACTAGCTGGAATGCTTCAATGCCTTCTTCACCACTTCTACGGAAGCTTGAATTGCACTTCACTTCTACAAGTCTTTTGTGTAACACGCCTCTAGCTTGGGCACTCTTCTTTTTTTTGCTGTTGGTTTCTTTTTTTTGCTTCGTGCCTCCTCAGCCTTGTCCAATAGGGCCCAAAATGGCACCAGTCAAATGCCTTGACCGTTTAGAATTATTCCTGGAGATAGGCTGCATTTGACCCCCGTCTTGCGAGTCAGGGCCATGGTTCACCATTTTTTAACAAAATGGCTGTTGCGTTGACTTCCCTATGATCTGCTTCCACGATTGACTTCAGCGCTTGTCTTTGATAAAACTGCTACGTGACTTTTCCTATTCTATGACCTGTCACTCTTCTGCCCTCGGCTCTGCTCATTGGACTTCTGCGGATTGCTGCGCTGCCTTCTTTCTTTGGCTGCGTCTCTATTGGCTGCGTTTCATCAATATTCTCCAACGTGGCTGTGAGTTAGCGCTCTTCCTAACCTGGTTCGCTTCAAACCTGCGATTTGACTACCTGTGCGTTATTTTAGACTTCTGCTGCGTGATTTTTCCTTGTCTGCTGACTGCGCGATCTTTCCTTGTCTGCTGACTGCACGCGCTCAAATCTGACTGCGTTCTCCTTTCCCACGGCTCCCCTACACTTCTGCCACTACAGGGCTGCAATCTTGGGACAATGGGTGCTGCAGCTTTACTCTGTCTAACCTACGCTCTGATACCAATTTGAAAGACAAAATTGAGCAAGAAAAATAAACAAAGAAAACAAGAACTCAAACTCAGAACTGAAAACCAGAACTCAGAATGCTACTGCAATCTTGAAAATAAGAATTTTATTTATCTTCTTTTTTCATTCCTTACAATGCTGTGCCCAAGGCATCTATAAATAAATTTGAAAGCAAAAATAACTCATTGTTTAACTAATTCTTAACTAATCTTCTAACTGCTTGAAAGAATTGAGTCTAAACTGCTTAAACTAACTGATTCCTAACTATCAGTTAACTAACTGAATGTTAACTCCTGCATGCATGAGAACTGAGGTAGAACAGTCACTTAAGTTGTGGATGGAGAAATTATCTCCAGCTGATCTTCAATTTCTAACATTGAGCTCCTCTTGCGGAAGTAAAACTTGGAAACTCTTTAGACCCAAGTATATTAATGGTGGGTAAATTGATAAGGTTGGATTTGCTTCTGAATTTAGTCATGAAGTTGAAGGCACTTGGAGTTTAAGCTCCTCTGGAACAAACAAAGAGAGTCTCTACACTTAAGTATATTAATTGTGGGTTAATTGATAAGGCGGGATTTGCTTCATGAATTTAGTTATGAAGTTTTTTGATGCATGTTACAGTTAGTGTGAGATTGGTGGGTTCATATCCAATTCGGAACATAAGTAGGGGATTTGCTTCATGAATTTAGTCGTGAAGTTTTTCGATACATGTTAATGTGGTATTGGTGGGTTCAAATCCAATCCGGAACACAAGCAAGAGTTCCAGTCCCCATATCTCTACTATACCATTCAGCGATTATATGTCCTCTATTGTGGATAGCTTGATTGTCGATAAGATTTGAACTTAAATCACTCTCCTACAAATACATCCACTTCACCCTTACACCACAACCTGAAAGACTTTTAAAAATGAAATTCAGATTATTAATAGGGTGAAAGAAGCTTGAACTCATTACTCAAGACAGCTATGAGATCGACACCCTAACTTAGTCATGAAATTGAAATCTAAAAAATACAAATTTGAATAATATAGCTAAAAAAAGAGTCACCCTTTCAGAAGTGGAGAGAACCTATAAAGTCCCCCAGGTGTACGGGGAGGCTGGGACCTGAAAAATCACATTTACAGCAAAAAAATTAAGTGCATACCGTGACTTCTATTGGGACTGTGATATCAATCCGATATTGGTAATACATATCAATGCAATCAACATCGAGTCTCGTCAGACTCCCTTCACAGGCAGCACAAACATATGCAAGATCTCCAGCAATCTCAAATTTCCCATCTTCATATATAATTCCAAACTTGATAGCCAACTGTACTGTCTCTTATTCCTTTCAGTGCCTGCAAATCAAATTAAAATCCAGCTTAGAAAAACAAAAACTTAAGGGAAGAATTGAAGGCAGCCTACCTTTCCAGGGAGAAATTCATTGGTGTGAGGACCATAAAGATCAGATGTGTCGAGGAAAGTAATGCCTTGGGAGACTGCATGGCGTATCAAAGAAATCATTTCATCTTCAGACTTGGGTGGGCCATAGCCTGCAGACATGCCCATACAACCCAATCCCAGTGCTGATACTTCAAATCCCTCACATCCCAACTTGATTCTACGCACTGCCATTGTTACTGTTGGTCTGCACTTGCCTGTGCTCTTGACGAGACCGATAGCCTCTGTGTTTTTATGACATCAGGTTGGCTGTGGGTGTTTCTGCTAAGGGTAGGTTCAATTGTTGACTCCTACCAGATTTCACTATCTACCTTTAGAACGGGGAAAAAAGTGCTACATGCCAAACTATGTAAAGGAAGCTTTTTACTACCTGAGAGATGACATGTACCAGACCAACAAAGTTTATGGACCATGGAATTTAAAGTACAGCTTTCTATTTGGGCTAATCTGTTATTTAAAGAGGATGATTTTTCTTTTCTTTGTTTTTTTTCTTGGGACGATGGTTTATTTTTAAATAAGTTTTTGATATTTGTAATTGTGTTGTTATCTCATGTTTCTTGTTTCTAGTGTTTCCTGTCATATTACATCTATTCTTAAAGAATTTTTGATATTAAATGATTTTTCGATATTTGTAATTTTGTATTGTTTTATTTTATTTCATACTTTCTATTTCCAATATTTTAAACAATACTTTTGATTAAAAATGTGAATCGTAAATACTTACCAATGACTTACCTTTATAACTTTAAAACATTCTAATAATAAAACACCAATATTAAACTGAAGCGACTAGACCCAATAATTTATTAAATTTCACTAAGCTGAGACTAGAATTTATTAAATTTCAATTTAAACTATTGTTATATAAGTCACATCGAATTGCAAGTTGTAAAATATATAAGCATATAGATGGAAAAGTATCAACATGTCACAATTAAATTTAAATTTAAAAAAAAAAAAAAAAAAATTAATGAATAAAAGGAAAAATATAAATGTGTTTTTATGAAGTTAATAAAATATTTAAAAATATAATTCATAAAATTAATTTAGAATAATAATAATAATAAATGTAAAAATTCTAGTTATATTGTTTAGGTTATGGAAGTGAGTTTTGTTAGTGTTTGGTGATAATTTTTTTTTGGGAAGTCTGTATATCCTTTTCTCTTTGATTCAATTTTGTTGAGGTATTGTTTGATCAGTAGATCTATAAATAAATACATGGGGGGAGGGGCATGAGATGCAAAGGAGGGGAGGAATCATCTGCCCAAAAATCTATAATTTAGACAAATGGTGGTAGGAACAAGTAGCATAGTCTCTAAATAAGAGATCAATGATCAAATGGCGGTGATAGGAAAAAAAGAGATAATGGAATATGAATTTAGAACTAGAAAACCATGCATGCAAAGCCTCAAAGGAGAATCTGATTACAATGCTAGATCTTATGGAAATCAAGAAGAACATAGCAAGTCTTCATGGTAGAATCCCAATCTACGAAATTTATAGGTGCCCAACTTACTTTGGAAGATCTTTGTGCATAGATGAGAAGAACCTGGAAAACATGGAGATTTTGGGATAAGAACCTATGCAAGAGATTAATTCATTAGGATTTTTTCAAACATTTCTAATAGAGACAAAGTGTTTGGAGAAGGATCATACTTCTTCAAAAATACAGGGCTTTTCATGAAACATTGGCATACAACTTTCAAGCCAACAAAAGAGCTTCCTACTACAACACTAGTTTGGATTTGCATATACACATTAACTCAAGAATTTTGGGCCAAGTATGTTTACAATATCATAACTAATAGTATTAAAAAACATGTGGATATTTAAACACCACATCATGACAAAGGCCTTTCTAGATGTGTGAAACTAGATCTCACCCAATTTCTTCCCAAGAATATAACTTTAAGAGCAGGAGAAATGGAATGGGTACAAGATATAGACTATGAAAACATCCCCTTCCTATTCAAAAAATATCATGAATATGGTTGTCTTATTAGAGAATACCCAGTGTTTCAAAAAAATATTATCCAACAAAAGATCCATGAAACCACAGACAAATACATAGATGGGTTTATGGAACTTGAAATAAAGCATATCATAAGGAACAAATCCAAAATTATGAAACAATATGTGTTGAAGGAAAATTAAATGGCTACCAATGTGAAATCTTTTACATTAGAGGATATAAAATTAGCTCCAAAAACACATTCCCTTGCAAAAAAGACTAACACAGAGATTGAGGACATCCCAAAAAAATATGGTTTCAAGAAGGATCTAGAAAAGATATTTAAGGACCCTATTACAAAAATAATCGAATAATAGAAGAGAGGTCTTCCATAAGACAAGCATATTAAGAAAAAAATGATGACATGAAACAAAACCTAGAAGGAAAACTAGACAAGCCAAGATGAAGATGAAGAATCAAACTCAGAAATGGAAGATGTTAGCTTCAATATAATAAAACTAATAGGTATAAGAATTGGAACTATATCATTCAAGTTGATATAGTACAAGGAAATACATGCATGAAATATACTATTAGTTTGGTAGATACAGTAGGATTATAGGGTAGCTAGCAAATATGGGCAAAAAGTAAACAAAGATTTAAGATCAAAGAGACTTTAGTAATTAAGGTATGATAAAATAGTATGTAATCATCTATTAAAATTTACCAAGAGATGATCCCACACTAATCTCAGTACACTCCTTAGGACATGCATTTAAGGAGATTGATGGACCAACAAGCCCTTGCAAGAGAAACCATCAATAAAGTAATGAAAGTGAAAAATATCAAGTGTATGCATATTCCCCACATAAAGCTCATCACATGTCACAATATTGTAACACAAGATGATGTTTTTGGAAAGATACATAGAAACACAAAAGCATAACTAAAAATAAATTTTGAAAGCACTACTGATGAATGAGTAACTAAATGTAACATATAAATACCTCGACCTACCTCTCCACATAAATGATGCATGAAAATACCATAATATCGATCATGGCAAGCATAAAAACTACATTTTGAAACCCTAAAGATAAAATGCCAAAAATGGAATAAAAGTAATGCATGCGTATGCATAATAGTTAATAAATGGAATTAAATGAAAACTACTATAAACTAGTAGTAAACCCTATAAAAATTTGCAAGCTGAGATCAATAAATCTAAATTATATAATCAATAAAACCAAATGAGTAGAAAAAAGGAAAAAATAGAAAGCCATCATATTGGGGTTATAACAAACCAAAAATTGAGAAAATAAGAAAATCGAAACATGATCAAATGGCCTATAAAAGGTGAAACATAAAAACATGGAAGGAAGAAATATGACCAAATATCCTGCAAAATGTGAATAAAAAATTTAAGATACCAAAAATAGCTAAGATAAATCTTAGAAGATATGGTAATGACTAAGAGAGCATCTTATAACAAATCAAAGATGCAACTTCTATTCTAACATGGAAAATAATTAAAGTTGTCAAGATGCTACCATGTATGAAAGGGATGAAGAGTAGGAAATAAATAAGATGGGAGAGATGTAGAAACATACCTCCCTATCAAGGGGTAATAAATGGAGGGAGGTAAAATAAGGCATCACCAATGTGAAAACATGGTCTTTACCAAAAACAAGGCATGATTTTAATCATGTTAGCAAGACTAAGAGTATTTCAACATTGATAGCACTAGAGAACCCTACCTAGTAAGTGCAAGGTTGGGGTAACTAGTGAATTATAAATATCATCCCATGAAGGATAATACATGAAAAATAAAAGGATCTTACCCTCTCAAAATATGTTCCCCATTCATTAGGATCCCTTAAAGATCTATTGGTCTATTATGAATATTGGGCACTTTTATGAGAAATTAGGTGGCACCATAATGTACTACCATTGGGGAAATTACATTTTCTCTATTCTATGGCTCTAAAGCCATTTTGCCACTAGAGGTAGATTTACCTTCTTTGTGCATTATTATTCACGACATCATCCCCAATTAATATCTTCATTAAAATCATCTTCATGCTATATACTTACTCTATGGTATATGCATGAGTGTTTTACATCACAATCATCAGTATAAATGTCGTATTGCTAAATAACATAATAGGAAAGTCTAAGTATGTAATCTTGACATCCCATATTTAGTGTTGAAACCATATTACACACAAGATAAAGAGGGAACGTACACCCAAGAATGGTGGGGTCCTTACCTCATTAAGAACATCTTTGGACCTAGCACTTATAGATTGTATATTAATGAAGGACATATCTTCAAGGAACTAACCAATGCTCAGTTCTTGAAGAGGTATTTTTCTTGATCTATGTTATTCTTAGTTTCCTTTTTTAATAAACTTTACCATTTCATGTACTTATTAATCACATGTTTATGTAGTTATTTTATATTATTTGGAGTTATTATGTTTTACAAGTTCTACTTTGAGTCTCTTATATTACAACCTAGACATACTTCATCTACACGTTTGGGTTCTTTAGCATAAACCCTAATACCTATTCTTGGTCCTTAGGTGTTATATTTAAATTTGTAATAAGTAAAAAGTTAATATTAAATTATATAAAAACTAATAGAATAAAAAACTAACATAGGTTAGTGGAATATACATGAAATATGTATTTAAAACTATGATTCAAATATGTATTTTCAAATATCACAATAAATAATTACGAAGGGATAGAGAGAAACTTAGTTTATTTATTTCACTTCTTGGTATGTAAAATCTTTTTATCTAATTGATGATGTGTAGAAGGGACTATATATTTCTCATTTATAAAATTTACTATTGTTTCTATTTTTGTTGATATCAACTATTATCAGACATGATAGATAATCAATATAGAACTATAGCAGTCAGCTTTGACCCTATAGGTGCAAGATTTTGATTTCTTAAATGATGATATTTCTATGTCAAAAATTATTTTTTATGCATTCTTGGTCCTTTCAACATGTAGACATACACCTACAATATTGAATCCTTGTTTCTTGCACAAACACTTGTCAAATGTGGAGCAAGATAGTGGAGAATTGTCAAAATGGATTGAATTTGACTAGCCTTGGTTAATCCTTATTGATCAACTAAGAATTGCACTACATTTTACATTCTCCAAAGAGGGCTCAAAGTTGAATGTAATTATCCCACTAGTGTGTATTTGTATAATTGTGAATGTAAGCCTAGATGTTCTTTCTCCTATTTACCCTTGGCACAAGCATGAAAAATGTAATTTTAACCTTTAATACTTCAGATGTACTTTTAGTGATGTGTTATAAGAAATATGCAACTTTATATATCTATTGTAATATAATAATGCTTTTCCTAAATGCATCTCAACAACTACATGTATATATAGGAATCTTTTAGAATTTGAATTAAAGACCTGGTGGTGCATTAAAATATACTTTAAAGAAAATCAAATGGATAAAAATAAAAACTATAAAATGAAAAGTGCCCAAAAAATAATTTAAAATATCAAGGGTAAATATCAACTATAGTGGGTCAAGGTTGATAGTTGATTTTGACCATAGTAGTTGGAACTAACTTGGGAAAAGAGCAACATCAAAATGATAAAATGAGATTAGAGATATTTATTTTTAAAACATGACCCAAGTGACATGGATGGGAAAAGGGGACTAAAAATTCATATAAAATTATCAATTAAAAGAGAAAATATAAAATATGTAACTTAATTCTTAACCATATACCCATACAAATAAAGAGGCTAAAAGACATTGTTAGATAAGCTTGGTTCCAAATTTTGGTGTCTACACTCCCCCCCCACCTCCTATAAAAACTTGATAAAAGGATTAAATAGAATGCAAAATTATGTAGATGATTGCAATGTGAGCAAGACAAGATGATCAAATTGATTAGATCAAAAGATATAGTGACTTGAGACAAGTGTGAACAAGTAGAGTGGTTAGAATATCGAGAATTATATTTGAATGTTTTCTTGATGCAAATTATGTTAATCTAAGTATAATGTAAATGATAGTATGATAAATAGTCGCATTCGATTGATAATTTTATTTTTAAAGGAAAAAGTGTTTATATAGAGATATTATGGTTTGTATTAATCTATAAAAATGATTATTTTTTTAAGTTGACATCAATGAACAAGTAGTGTTATTATGTAGGATAATGTGTGCAATTGAAGGTCATGTTTTTGATAAATGGTACTCAATATATCACTTGCAAAAAAAATTGATCAATAATTGAATTAGTTACACAATAGGCATAATAAATAATATTAAAAAAATTAAATCATATAAATAGTAAGATTGAAAATATTATTCTAATTTAATTTTAATTTTTACATTATGTGAATTGAGCTCTAAGTTTCCAACATGCCTAGCTGATAAGATGCATTTCCACTTCTATTTGAGCATTTTAAAACTTCCTTATAAACATGGATGGTAGATGATCTGGTATGTACCAAAATTACTTATTTTTTTCCAAGAAATAGTATGATTTATAGTATATTTTTATGAATTCTTTATTTTTTCTTGTTTTAAATATCTTGGCATTTTTTAAAGAAAAAATTTATAGAATCAATGATCCTAACCTTTCGAGTTAGTATCATCAGGTTTTTTACTATACTAACATGATTGCAACACTGATGTCTGAAATTCAATAATATTGTTTGATGAATTCGACCATTTGGGTCAATTTTTTCCTTTTACCTTTAATTCTTATTCTAAATATTTGTGTGTATCTTACATCTATTCTAAAATGAAACTAATATTATTTTATTTGTGTGTAATGTTTTGTAACATGATTTACATGCGCTAGAGTTTTGAGGTGGATGACACATGACTAGATTATTATATCTTAGTTTTGACAATGCATATAGGTAGGTACTAGAGGAAGTTGGTTTGGTACATGTTGTCTGTTTAGGCCAAGTTCCTTATAACATGCACTTGATGACAACATTGTCCAAGATATTTAATCTTGATTCTTATAAGTTTTAGCTACCAATAAGTGAGATGATTGTCAGATTAGAAGATCTCTGACACATTATACAATTACCTATTGATTGAGAGAGTATGATTGAGGTGGAGACATAGGGTGCATCATATATGCATCAAGCCCATATTCATATGATGGGTTGATGTAGGGTGTAAATCAGGGTGGTACTATATTACATAAACATATTATGCGATCATATGTTCTATGATTGTATAAGTTTATATGTTATATAATTGATTCATTTTTAGTATTGGATGGAGGATTCATTACCACCTCCTATCACATATGATTTTGTTAATTCAATTAAGGAGAACAATATTGGGTATTCATGGGGATGTAGCATCCTAGCCCACTTATATCAAGATTTATATAAATTTACTTTTGAGGCTCATATTGGTGGTCTGTGAGCAACCACACTATTACATGTATGGTTTTACAAGAATATTAATATGGTACATAATTTTAGTGGTCCACATGGATATTGGGCTCATATTAATGTCTTCGTACCTCATTGGGTTTTACCATAGTCGAGGAGATTGAACACCATGTAGTATAGATTTACATTACATAAATTAACTCTAGCTATGATTCGATGGTGGCCATATATGGGATTTGGGAGGTGGATAGAGGATGTTAGAGAGATTTGTCTCATATGACTTAGTATGTGTTTACATGATCAATTTCATTGTATTGTTACGAGGTTTCAATACATGTTACTCAATAATTCATTTTGATCTAAGATGTACCCCTATTACCTTATCCATAAATGTGGTGCACTAGGGATGCTATTAGATTTGTGACAAGGTTATGATCAACATGTGATGACTTCATTCCTTGAACATTGAGGGATCAAGATCTTATGGTGGTAGTATAAGTGATGATGCAGGGTTCATGATAACATACATGTAGTGGTAGACTACTACCTAATGGGATGTATTATTTCTAGTTATGTCAAGTGATCTTGGTATTGAGCCCCTATACAAGGTGGATTGGATGGATATGAAGGAGGTGGAGATGGTGGAGATAGAGAAGGTGTAGGTGGAGTAGAATAACTATGTACACCACATCCTACACCATAGTCAATTGATGTTGATGTATTTATTACCATAGGTATTTCCATTGATATGTCTGAGCATGAGTGTTTTCATTTTTATTTAGTTGATTATTAATAGTCTTAGATTTGATTGCTAATGTATTCATGTAATTAGTATTAAAGGTGATGCATATTGATCTATTATGGTAGATGGGGACATTTATACTTTGACATGGAATGTGAATTTTGACATAGTTTGTGGTGTCTTAGTTGAGTGGGTTTCCCATATTTATGGCAAACATCCACCATTTTTTTATCCTTGTGCCATTAATACCACCACATATATTATAGTCATCAAAAAAATATATGATTTGCAAGAAGAGCTCAATAGGTGGCCTGTGCCTACTCATGATTCTTATTTATTGAGGATTTTATTAATTAAATTTTTACTTTATAGATCAAGTATACATGTGTTATGGTACATATAAGAGTGTTTGAGAGACAAATCAAATGATACAGGTCAAAATCCTAATTAAAATGAGTAGTAGGACCATATGGAGCTTCAAATTCATAGGTTGTGGATCCTATCATTACTAATAGTTCAAATGATGAGGATGCTTCCATTATTCACTAACTTTATTGTAATATAAACATGATCAATTGATGTGTGGGTGTGCATGCGTGTGTGTTCATATGCATGGATGCATGAATGCATATGCATGAGATATTTTTTCTTGTGTTTGTCTTGTTTGAATGATTATGTTATATGTTTTAATTTTTTCAATATGAGTTTCATAATTTAGTTGTTTTTAATGGAATATCACAAAAAGTATGGGTATATAATGCATTTATAATGTAGTTTGTATATTATCATTCATGATTTTTAGTCTCACTTATATGATGCTATTACTAAAAAACTAGTTTAACCAAAAGTTTGGAAAAATAAAGTCACTATAACGTAGTTGGTGAATCTTTTGTTGAACAATTAGAAATGGCTCTGATACTTTCTATTATAATACTTTGTTAATTTGTGCTTTTAGTTGATCTATATATACTTTATTCATTATTTGTTTCCATATTTGTTTTAGAGATGACATATATGTAATTTTACTCTTTTGTTCCTTAACATCTATAACCATGCATGTTTTAGTATCACCTCTATTGAGAACTTGAATGACTAATGGTTATGTAGTGGGAATATCATGGGTAATTTGGTCTTGGTATAATGTGAACTAAAATAATGATTTTTTTGAGTGTTTTTTATCTTAAAAGGCTAAAATACCATTCATTCCTTGATATTAATGTCTTAAAATGTCTCAATATTTTAAGAATAAATATTAGAATAATTGGGAGAGGAAGATCTTGTTGGCTTATGATCAAATGTGATAACTACTCTATTAAAAAGTTGTGTAACATTTTTTCTTAAAGAATATCAATAATTATCATAATGTCCATTAATACCATGTTAAGTGATAAATGGTTGATGCTTTATAATCTCAAATCTATGTGGTGGATGATTGTAATTGAGAGTAAGAGTAATAATCTTCTTATCAAGTAATGTATATAAGATATCATGTGGTGATCTCTAAAGTAATAAAACCTAAGTGGTTGCCTCTCAGTATAATTAGATACCTTTGTTTTAGGTGCCATTCTATAAACTAATTATTTTCCTTTGTGTAAAACTTTTACTAATTATTCCTTTCTATGAACTTTTGTCTTGGTATAAATAATAAGTACTTTATTATTAACCTTGTTGGTAAAAACCTCTTTTGCAATTTTTTTTGCATTAGAGGAGTCTTTGCCAATAATTGGATTTATCCTTTTGAGTGGTGGTTTTAAACTTTGGTGAATGAGGTATTAATTCACTTTTATTATTACCATATAAATCACGTGTAGTGGTGCACATCCATATATAATTTGTCAAAATAAGTGTAAAGATTATGCAATCCTCTTTCTCGAAGTGGAGAAAGAAGAGCCTTACTAAATATAAATTATATTTCTAAATATGAGGGTTGATATGTCAAAGTGTGTAAATAATTCTTAAATCATATAATTTAGTCTTGGGAATATAGTCATCATAGCCTTGATTTTAAGACATTAATATCAAGGAATGAATGGTATTTTAGCCTTTTAAGATAAAAAACACTCAAAAAATTCATTATTTTAGTTCACATTATACCAAGACCAAATTACCCTTCATCATTATTCATCATCCCTACTCACTCCCTTCCCATATCTCCTCATCCTTAACCACTCCCTATAATATTTTGATGGTGGGTAAAGTAACTTCCCTCTTATGCCCAATTGGATTTGTTTTAATTCCAAATTTTACTCACTTAAATAAGTACCAAATAAAATCTTCTTTCAATCATTATATTTCACTCAAATAAGGAAGTCATAGGTATCATTTGATTATTTGGTGGGATTCAAAGATCTATATGGTGGTCCACACCTAGACCATGGAGAGAGTGTGTATCTAGATCCCCAGGATATAATAAATTGGAAGGAAAGAGAAAATGGGGGGATGAAAATTTATTACTTGCATATATATTTATATTTGGGCATCTAAGAATCCCAATCCCAGAGTTGAGAATCCAAATTTATATCTATTTAGGTAGGGTGATTGGAGACTAGTTGAGACTTCCAATCCCAACCCCATGGTTGACTTCTCATTTTATCTATATGCCATTAACAATATGTCCTTACTAGACCATATTTACAGATAGATAGATATGCATTCACCAATCTAGTAGAGTGTGTTCCAATCTATTCGTTGATATACCCAACCTGATCTTTACCCAACTTGTTATATAATGGAATCAAGGGCATATTCCTTAATCCAGTGTATCAAGGAAGGGATACTTATAGATATCAAGGTAAGTTTTCCTTCTCAATAAATAGTTTCTTTTTGCTTCTAGATTAAGGCATAACTATGAAAATAAGTTTGATTTCTGATATATATCTTTATTCTTTCCCTATCTACTTAGCATACCCTACTTGACAAGGCAAGGGAAGATTGATTCCTAATATATATTTTCATTCTTGTCCTACCTACTTATCCTATCTAAAATATATTCTTATTTAACAAGGGAATCTTCCTTCCTAATCTATAGTTTGAATATATTATTTCCATGTTTACTTAGTTATGACCTACCTCCTTAGCTTTTGTTAGTTGAAAGGGAGGCTTTATTATATATATATATAATGAGAAATGAAGTTTTAAATAATGTTATATATGTAATGGATCTATACCATTTAACATGTCTTAACTACTTTACATAATTAAGACCTACTTGTTTGAATATTTGATCCATATCTTGATCTTGTATATGCCCCACTTAAATACTTGAGCCATATTTTGATCTTGAATATTACCTACCTACCTTTTTGTACTTTAGTAAGCCCTACCTACCTATCCTTATTGCCATACCTACTTTATAATGCCCTACCTACCTTATTGTACTTTTGTATTCCCTACTTACCTATCCTTATTTCCCTACCTACTTGAGTATGTCATACTGATAAAATTCCCAATCCATATCTTGATCATGAATACCCCTATCTAATCCTAATAATATATATCTTACCTGACCATATTTTTAATACTTGATACCTATGTGAATAAATTATTTAATTCCAAAGACATATATTTAAATAAGAGGGGGAATTATAGCCTATATAGATAAAGGAGTGACTAGGGACTATTAGGCACAAGCAGAAAGCCACTACACCCACCATAAGGGTATTGGAGTGAGTGATTATGGAAAATAAAGGACAAGGAAAGAGTGATTAAGGGTGATGAATGATGATGAGGGTTAATGAGGGAGTGATTAGTGAAGGATGAAGAGGGAGTGATTAGGGATGATGAGGGAGTGCCTAGGGATGATTAAAGTTGATGAAGGAATGATTAGGGACAATGAGGACAAATAAGAGAGTTATTAAGGATGATGAATTATGATGAAATAGTATTATATTGTATCTATATATAGGAGGTAATATTTATTATGTGGGTGACATTATCTACCCCATATGTGCAAGACTTATTCATTCCTATTGAATGGGTACTAAAACACATGCTTCATATGAAGGGCATTTACCAAGCCATATCTTGAAAGGAGAAGGGGTTATCTAACCTATATAGATAAATGAATGACTAGGGATGATTAGGCACAAGTATAAAGCCACTACATCCACCATAAAGGTATTAAAGGGAGTGATTAGGGATGATGAAGTAAAATGAGTGTGATTAAGGGAGTGATTAGGGATGATAAGGGATGAGGATGGAGTGATTAGGGATGATGAAGTATGATGAGTGAGTGATTAGGGTTGATGAGGTTTGATGAGGGAGTGGTTAGGGACAATGAGGGCCAATGAGGGAGTGATTAGGGATCATGACTAGGGATGAAAATGTCTTGCACCATCTCTATATATATGGCTATTATCTATTATCTAGGTGACCTTCTCTACCCCATATGTGTAAGAATGATTGTTTCCATTCCTTCCTATTAAATGGGAATTGAAACATATGTTCGTGGTTAGTAAGGAATGAAACAAATATGAATAATGTGTTTCAATACCCATTCAATAGGAAGGAATGGAATGAAATAGTCTTACATACATGGAGTAGAGAAGATCACATAAATAATATATTTTACCCATGTGTGTGTGTGTGTGATAATACTTTTTAATCATCCCTCATCATCCTTATTGACTCCCTCATCAACCCTCATTATCCCTAATCACTCTATCATTGACCCTTATCATCCATAATCACTCCCCCATCATCCCTCATCATTCCTAATCACTCCCTCATCATACCTTATCATTCCTAATCACTCCCTCAATGAAATTTATCATCCTTAATCATACTTATTCACTCTTTCCACGTCCCTAATCACTCCCTCCAATACCTTTATGGTGGGTGTAACAGTTTTATGCTTAGGCCAAATCATCCCTAGTCAAACCTTTCTCTATATAGGTTAGAATTACCCCTCTCATTTTAATATATGGTTTAGTAAATGCACCCTCATTTGAAGAATGTGATTTAGTTATCATTCTATAATAATAAATCAAATAAATCAATCTTGCACACTTGAGGTAGAGAAGGTCACCCAGATAATATATATTACCCCTTATATATAGATATCGGGAAATATTTTTTTGTCATCCTTAATCAGTCCCTCATCGGCATTTATCATCTATAGTCACTCCATCATCCCTAAACACTTTCTCCTCATCCCTTATCATACATAATCACTCTCTCATCAACCCTAATTAGACCTCTTTCCTCATCCTCTAATACCTTTATGGTGGGTATAGTGGCTTTCTACTTGTGTTTGATTGTCCCTAGTCACTTATTTATATATATAGGTTAGAATGACCCCTCTCATTTCAAGACATGGATTAGGTATTCCATTAGATATTTAATTAGGTATCAAGAATTAAATATATTTTTAGGTAAGATATATACAATTAGGATTAGATACAGGTATTCAAGATCAAGATATGGCTCGGATGTTTTATCAAACAAGGCATACTCAATTAGGTAAGGAAATAAGGATAAGTAGGTAGGGCATACTCAAGTAGGCATAGTAGGTATGGCATACTCAAGTACAATAAGGTAGGTAGGTCATAGTCAAGATCAATATTTAGCTTGGGTATTTAGGTAGGACATACTCAAGAATAAGATATAGATCATATATTCAATCGAGTAGGGCATACTCAAGTAGGTAACTCAGGGAGGGTATACTCAATGGGATAGATCTATTACATATGTAACATGATTAAAAACTTAATTTCTCATTATATCTATTGGTAAGCAAGATTATCTTTATATCTACTAACCTATTCTATAAAGTGCAAGTAGGTAGGACAAGAACAAAGCTATATATTAAGAAGCAATCTTATTTTTCCTTATCAAGTACGAAATCGATAAGTAGGTAGGGTAAGAACAAATATATCTATCAAAAAGAAAGATTCCCTTGATATTTATGCTTTAATCTAGAATCAAATCAAAAGTATAGATTAGGAAGGCAAACTTACGTTTATATTTATGCATTACTCCCTTACTATCTATCAAGAAGATAATATTCCCTTGATATGCTATTAGGTGAATAAAAGATAGATATCA